>WBNP01003065.1:0-23653 GCA_013401095.1 Passerina amoena | reverse complement strand
GAACTCCCAAAGTCACAGCGGAGAAAGTTTTCCAGTCTTCGCGCGCCTGGTTTGCAAGGGACCTCTGGAGAGCATCTAAGCCCAGGCCTCCCTGTCAAGGCAGGGTCACACAGGGCAGGTTTAATTCTAGCAGTGCTGGTGGGCTTAGATGCTCCTACAGGGGTGTGTTGAGGGGGACTGATTCACTGATAATTTTAATGCTTGTGCTGGTAACAATTCTGTCCTGCTCTGGTATCTTTGAGACATGAGATGAATTCACTGATTTTGTAACCTCTTCATCATACTCTAATGACTACAAGTGGTTTCCTTAACATTGCCCTGCTCTGCTTCTGTGTTATGCTCAGGAAGCTTTTTGGATTATCAGGAGCTCAGAGTCCACTAGTGCAGAGGATATGTGATGTTTACTTAAATTTGCCTTCATTTTACTACTCTTGAAGTGATGATGTCAAACCCGTTTCAGAATTGAGAGATTATACAGATAAATCTTAGTAGAAACCCGAGAAATTTAGTAAGTGCACTTTGGGACTTTGTGTTTTGAACTGGCAGTTCTGGAGTGACAAACTGTGAAAATACTTATAACAACGAAGATTAGCAGCAGGGAAGGAGTGGGGGAGGCAGTTCCACTCCGTTCTGTTTGCTGCCTTTTTAAAATCCATTCTCTTTATCTGACCAAAGGTGTGGTCATGACTGGCTCTCTAAAACCCACTGATGAGCTTTTGCCCGGCATCTCATTAGAGAAGAGAATGGCTAAGTGGATGTCCCGGTAAGTCTATTTCCAGTGTGTGAACTTCTTAATCTTTCAGTGTCAGTTCGAGCAGCGCCCCCTCAGCTTAACGGGACAGTAAATGTCACTCGAATTTATAGAAGCACAAGTGTGCAGCCTCCATGGCTGGCATGGAGGAGGGTGGCTGTGCAGAGACACAGAATTCATGATCTAAATATCTTCCCTTTCTTTGCTTACCACAGTAGCTGAGGAACCGTCTCCTCCAGCAAAGTGCTGAGCTGGTGCTTAAGTCAAAATATCTATTTTGGTACTGGGCTGTCCTGGCATGGACTGAAAGTGCACTGCTCACATCTCCTGCTCGGTGGCACGGGGGAAAGAAAGACCTGTGGAGCCAGGGCACTTTCTCAGTGACTGAGGGCTTGAGTGCCCTCTCTTTTACCACTGTTGGTGATTCAAGGTGCTGCTCAGGCTTGGTGCTGAGAGCTGTAATGGCCCATGCTGACTACTGAAACTTTGCAGAGTAGGTGATATTTTTGCTGTTCACTTCCATTCCTTTTTTTCCTAGCCTTCAAAACAGCCAGTTCCCTGCTCTGTGTCTGTGCACTACCTGCTGAGCTGGGATTGCCAGTCTGGGCACCTCCACGCTGCTGTTCTGCAAGTACTACATGTGCACTGCAATTTAAGCTTCCCAATCACCTCCCTGGAGCAGAGCAGGCACAACCCATTCATTATTGTAGCATTACACGAAAAGGGCATCCCCCTGCCAGCCCTCAGCACAGGTGAACAGGGAAGAACTGAGAAGAGTCACTGGAAGCTGAGGTTCCCCCTCTGAAGCAAATGCACAGACCATTGCAGACAGTAACTTATCCCTTTGAAGGCTTTGGTTCCCTCCCCTCTAGGAATTCTTGAAGTGCTCATATCATGTACAGCTTGGAGACTTCTGTCTCCTTAGAGGATTTCCAAAGCAGATAAACAGAAATGCTCCAAAATGCAACTGAGATTTTTTTTTAAGGCTTTCATCCGAATCAAACATGGTGTCTGTATAACAGAGCAACAAGGAAACAAATTCTCAGAGTCTCAGGGCCGTAATTCTGGTTCTAATTAACTCAAGACTTCATTTGTTCTCTCAGTCATTCCTGATGTAACATTACTTTGGAGAGCAGTATTCTGTGAGCAGGGCTCTGTTGCACCATTGTTTGCTCAGCAAGTGGGAGAGCCTTGGGAAAGAAGGAGAGTATTTGGAAAAGCCACACATGACTTTGTGGAATTCCCAGCTGGCTGGCCCAAGATCAGGAGCCTCAAGCCTGACACCTTTCTACATTTCAGAACCAAAACCAAAACAGCAGGGCAGGTATTTGCTCTCCCAGCCCTGTGAGCAAGGCAGCAGCCAGAGGTGGTGTTGGGGAGGGCAGTGTCCCACAGGAGCTCTGTTCCTCTGTCAGCTGTGCCACCTAGTGTGATGACAGGGCATCTCCAGGGAGAAAAGGAGCACCTGCTCAGCCAGACCCGTGTGCTCCTGTCCCACTCTCCTGGCTCTGACAGGGGCACTTGGGGAGATGTATTTGGCGAGCTCCTGTGAGGCTGGCCACTCTCTGATCCCGGGGAGAGAATGCTCTTAAAGCCTTGTGTGTGTAAGATACTTCTTCCAGTTTTGCAACAGAACAAAACCTGAATCAGTAAATAAGAAATTCAAATCTGGGAGCTCTGTTACTCCCTGTGGTTGTGCTGTGGGCTCATCTGGAAGTGCCACAGGCAGCTCTTGCTGGAACAGATGCCAAGTGCCTGTGCTGCACTGCAGATTGTTTCAGTGTGAGGAATTCCTCTCCTAGTTTAACTGGAAACAGTCAGGTGTTAAAAGGAGCAATGTCACATCGCCTTTTTCCATCTTAACCATAACCCCCCAGAGCTTGGGCAGAAGTAGCCTCCCTGGGAGCCAGGTTAAAATCTAAAATTCAAGACTGATGTTGTGGATGTTTTCCGGGTTTTTGTTTGATACTTTCTGTGTTGGATCCCCACCCAAGCAGGTACTAAAATGGGAAGGGCAAAGTATTCATGTACTTTGGAGGAAACTATGACCCTGACTGGCATTCTGCCCCATCCCTCCCCCATTTGATATGGAGTAGTATCCCAGCTGTGAGCACTGGACATTCTTGTGCAGCGTTGCACTGCAGTCAGCAGGTGGCACAGGAGGAGTATGGCTGGCAGGAAAAGCTCTTCCCTCCTAAACAGAGAGGAGAGTCTTTCTCTCAGTTGCTATTAACTTTTTGAGAAGTGGTTGGTTAGTAATGAGTACACCCCACATCCAGACTTGCTTTCCATTATGAGCCATGAAAATCTGGAAGGCAGCTAAAAGGGACCTTGCCAGTCTCTTGCTGCATTTCCTATGCTTTCTCTGGATTTCTGTGCTGTGACAGTAGTGTCAATGACAACTTTCCCTACATCCCTTTTCCTCCTAGGTTTGTCGCCCATGAGCCATTATTTGCCAGCTTTTTCAGTTCATTAGTCAGTCTGTGCAAGTCTCACTTTCTCCTTTGTGGTTCTTCATTCTCCATTTCCTCAGCTGGTATAGCTGCATTCCAGGTGCCCTTTCATGGTTGGTGCCTGTTGCTTTTTACGTCCTCCCAGGCATAAACCAAAGTACAATGTATTTGGCTAAATTGTCTCATCTCAGACTTCACTGAATTTGTGGTACTCAGCAGCTCTTAGAAATTGAATCATAAATGAGATTTCCCAGCAAAATCCTGCTGACAGCCTCTCATGGCTGTTGCACATCCTGGAGACATCATGCTTTGACTTCCATGTGGATTCTTTACGTTGCCAGGCCCATAGGAAATGCAGCATGACAGACAGGTGAAGTGTGGTGTTATTTTACATTCTTTCTTTGATTTAGGCCAAACCTTTTTAGAAATTCTGAATATGGGTGTATATGCCCCCATATTTTAGGAGCTACTTTCCTGAAAGCTGCAAGAAAGTTGTATTGTTTTATAAATCACATTATTTAATTCAAAGTGGGGGTGGGGTTTTGTTGTTTTCTGTGTTGCCTGGCTGCTTACCCTGTGGGGATTCTTGGGAAAGAACTCTACCAAATGGTTTGTAAGCTCTGATGGTGGTGCTTGTCTTCATGGCCTGAATAAGTTTGATTACTGGTCTGGCATCACAGAGTTGCAGGGAGGTGCCTTCACTGGTGGTTGATATTTTTCCTCCCTGGAATTACAAGCCAGGGATAGAATACAAGCCAGAATTTTCAGTGTGCCCTGAAGTGCTGTTCTGCCATCAAATCTGTGGGTCCTGTTCTGAATCTGTCCCCTCAAGTTCCTCTTTGCTGGCTTCAGTGTGTGAGGGGGATGTCACTGGTCACTGAGTCATGTGCTGCCTGGCTCTGGTGACAGGGGAAAGCAAGAAGTCCTTTCCCACACAGTCTTGGCAGAGGGCAGGGCGGGCCCTGAGCCAGCACCTGATGCAGTGGCTCCATCCCGAGGCCTGGGTCACATGCTAGAACTGTGGCAGGGGCACTTTTTTGCTTCCCCAAAGTGCTCCCTTTAGTGCCAAGGGACACAGCTGACCTATACAAGGTACTGCAGACTGTGCTGAAGCCTAGTGGCTCCCATCCTAGGGCCCAGCTCTGCTTTTGGCCTATATTTAGGATTTTAAATACTCAGAATTGAGGCTGGCAGGCACCCAAGTGCAACAGGGCACTAGGGCTGGAGCCTGGGATCTGGCAGGGAATGGGGACAGAGGAGCTGGGTTCTGGGAGAAGCACAGACCTAGAAATAGCCCAAGGGTGCTGGGTTGCTTGGCTTTGCTGTCGGGCACCGTTTGCCTTCCCTTTCTCCTCAGTGCCCCTCTGTGCTGAGCAGATGACACAAACAGCTGAAGGCAGCTCTGCAGTCAGCAGCTGTGAGCAGCTGTCCTGGAGGGAGCCTGGCCTCCTGCCCACCCAAACAGTCCTGGGATTTTGTTTACTGCACTGGGATAACAACACCCACATCGTGGGGCCAGAGCTTTGCCTTTGCAGGGATTCAGAGCCACGTGCTGCAGCCTGGCTCTGCACTGCCCTCCGGGGCTGGAGGGTACAGGGAAAACAGATCCTAAGGCAGGAGATTGCACAGCCTCTCTGCCAGGATTAGACCCCTAGGATCCCCTTCTTTCCTTTACCCTTTTGCAGAGCATTTCCCTCCTCCTCCTCCCGACCTGTCCCTTGGAGCTGTGCCTCTGGCGCGTTTCCAGGGGAGCTGGTGGCTGTCATGCCCTCGGGCAGTGCTGTCCTGCCCCGGGATGGGAGCTGTGGGCTGTCCCACACACAGCCCCGTTGTTGAGCTGGCAGACAGGAGCTGTTTGTATCCTGGCTGGCATACAAAGCATTTGTTTTCCAGGGCCTGCAGGATAAAGATGACTCATTCCAGGCCTACCAAGTGTGCATTTAAGTTCAGTGGATGCTGGGAATTAGGGAGAGACTTCCAATGTGAGTCTTTGGTCTTTCCTCACCTGTGGCAGCGAGTTTGGTGCACTTTAAGAACAGACATCCCAGGTTTTGTGCATGGGAAGGCTCCAGGGAGCTCAGCTGTGCTGCTCTGGAGCCACTGGTGCTGCTAGCTAGAAGATACTTACACTGCAGAATTTTAATTAGAGTTAGTTGATTACCTGAGTAAATCATAATGTGATGCAGGCTGGCAAGATCATCTAATTGCAGCCTTCAATCCCTGTGTTTACTTCAGGAATGGGGGAAGATCTCAGGCTGTGGCATAAGACAGGCTCAGAACAAAGCAGACTCTGATTGTAGGTTTGCAGCCTCTCTCAAATGCCATCAGCAGGGACATGAAAATCCCTGGCTCTCTGTGCAAGAGCTCCCCTTTTCCTCAGTAAAGTTGTGTGCAGAGGTAGTGTGCATCCAGGCTTTAATGAAGCAGCAGACCTTCAGAGGGCTGGTGTGTGCTCTTGAACTCTTTCAGATCGAAAAGCACTTGAGAATAGGCTACAAAAAGATGAAAATGAGACTCCTAGAGTTTCTGCTACAGAGCTTCCCTCACCTCTGCATGTCAGAGTGGCAATTATGTGAAACAGGACTCTCAGAAGAGGGAAACTTGTGCCATTGGTTTGCCCATTTTAAATATGCCCTCCCTAGAAAGTGCAGTTCCCTTAAAACTAGGTGCAGGTTGAAGTTCCAAGTCCCAAGTGAGGCAAATAAATGTAACATGTGCTTCTCTGCCCCCTCCCTTGGGGAAGGTCTGGGCCAGAGGCTGGAGTGTCCATCCCTGGGGGTTGTAGACTGGAATCCTCCCCTTTCTAGGAGGCATGCATGCCATACTGCAGAGGAAAAAAATGCATGTTCACCATGGATTCTGTTTGAGTGAGAGGTTCTTTACGACATCTGTCGTGTCCAGGGTTACCAGGAGAGGTTTTCAGGGCTGGAGGGTCGAGTCTCTGCTCTGCAGTGTCAGATATTGATGGGGAAGTGTGTGACTGATAAAAAGTACCTGGCCTGCATGACTAACCTGACTCTGTCAGCCACATGTGTCAGAAACCTTACCCACTCCTTAGAGCTCTCCCTAGAACAAAAACAGAGACACATTTTTATGGTGATTCAGGCTTTGTTGTCTGCTTGTTTGTAAGGCCAGAGTGAGCACACTCCTGGTCTGGTTTTGCATTTCTCCAGGCTTTTTTTGCCAGGTTCTCCTTTGCTCTACTGCTGGGAACAGCATAGGCTCCTATCAGCTGTGTTTTTGGTTCCTCCCTGGCTGCTTCCATACCTGTGTTTATCCCTTGGTGTGCAGAGGATGTTCCCAGTAGTCCAGGGCTGTTTGCAGCACTCAGCAGCAGCAGAACAAGTCAACCTGGTTCATCCTGGAGCTGCCTCAAGGGCTGTACAGAAAACTGAGGGCTTGGAAAACTGTGTCAGTCTCTGTGGGCAACGCTCAAGAGTATCAGATCAAGCACCTGAAAAGACAGCGTTCTTCCTGTTGCAATATGCATTGCAGAAGCTAAAACCTGAATTAAGGTAGTAAAACTCTGGCAGGGGGAGCTTCATTGATGAGATGGGCTTGGCCCTGCAAGCCAGACCCTCAGCAAACCTGTGTGAGTTACCCAGACAGTGCCATTTGCCAGAGCCTCCCAGCCATCCTTGCCTTCCTTTCCCAGCAAGGTCTCTGTTCCACAGCCACTGGTGCCATCCTCCCAGCCCAGAAGGCATTTCCTGCTTCAGCAGGGAGGGCTCCAGCTCTGCTGTGTGCCAGTGCTGGGAAGGAGGTGTTTGGAATGAGGGATTCAGCTTTGGAAAAGGAGGGCAGCAGTCTGGGTGCAGAGGAAAAGGTGGCCTGGAGTGAGACTCAGTGCCACGCTGGCAGCACAGCCTGGCACCCCTGAGTCACAGAGCTCTTGCTGCACCAGCAGGCGAGTCAGGGGAGCAGCAGCCCCAGCCAGAAGTAGCTGGGGGTGTGAGTGGCTGCACTGCTAGTTTTGGTACAGCTGAAGTTAGGAAGAATATGTTTGTGTGTGTGAATATAAAATGTGCCTATATCACAATTACCAGATGCAGGTGTGTGAGAGTGGCTAACAATCCATGAGGGTTGTGGTTATTTAGCTGGAGAGTGTCAAAAACATGAGGGGCAGGCCCAGATTTCAGAGGGAAAACCACTTTTGCTGCTAATCTCGCAACAGTTAAAAGTAATAACTTCCTCAAAAGCTAAATTAAGTGCTATTGCAGGCAAATATCTCACTTCCTGGGAGGTCACTGTCCCGAATCTGGAAATCAAGCAGTTTCTAACCCAAGAGCAAAGGTTGCTCTTACAAAAAGCACCAACTTTACTCCCAGCCCTTTCCAAGGTCGCTGATGGACCCAGTAATTGCAGCATAGCTCTGCCCTACAGTGAACTGCTTTCCTGCCTGCAATTAATTTGCCTCTGTGGGAAGAAGAAATTGAAGCTTGAGATGGTGAAATGTGATCACTGCCCACTTCCAAACCTTTCAGAAATGTCTCAACTCTCAGCTGAAATCAGGATCTTAGAACTAGGTTTAATAATAATAATAATAATAATAGATAGTATTATGGATATTATGATGTTGTTTTATCAATTTAGCGTAGAGTACTAGATACCCACAGTGTGTGTGAGTTGTCTGGCAACAAGGACATGTGTGAGCTGTGCAGGGAAAGCAGAAGGGCAAAGCCTCTGGAAAGCTTTTCCTTGTGTGTTACTGATGCACTTGGGTGTTTCCCAAGAGCTGCTCCTCCAGGGCTGGGAGCGTGCCCTGCATGCGAGGCTTGTGCTGTGTCCTTCTTGGCCCTTGCTGTGGAACTGCAGCCAGCACAGGCTCAGTTTGTCAGCAAACTGGGAGTGGGAAGGACTGGCAGTTCCCTGTTTTATGTTGTGTGGATGAGCTGGGCAGCCAGGTACCACAGAGCCATAGAAGGAACCAGACTGCAGGCATCATGCAACAGCAGGACACGAGTGAACAAGCCTACCCAAACTGGAGATGAGACAGAAACCGGCAGAGTGTTTATCAGGTAAAGCGCTTTTCTTGTTACAGCTGCATCTTCAGCATTGAGGTGAAACTACTCTGGGTCCTGGAGAGGCTCTTTGGTGTCTGTGTGTGCCCTGAGGTCATAGCTCCTGAGGAAGCAGGGCCTGGGTGTGAAGCAGTCAGACAGGGTGTGAACAGGTCTGTCAGCAGTGGCAGGTGGTTAAGTAAGGGCAAGCACGATTCCTATCTCAGGTGTCAAAGTCCAGAGATCCATCAAGTGCCAGGGATGCACACAGAGAGACCAGGAGCAGTACCCCACCCTCCTGAGTGCTGTTCCAGCCCTGTTTGGGCAGCATCAAACATCCTCTGGAGAAATGTCTGACTGCTGCTAACCCCCAGGAGGAGGATTAAGAATTTCTGGGATGTGGTCTGATTTGGCTGACACTGTACTGTGATTTCCTAATTCCTTCCCTTACAAGCTTTTCCTGCTTTGCATAGACTCCAAGGAGCCGAGCGCCTGGTGTTGCACAAACCGAATGAGCCACATCACAGCCTCAGTAAATCTGGCTTTTTATGTTTATTCAAGATATTCCCAGTGCATGGGACAGGACAATTTCACTGTATCCATGCTTTCCAGAATGGGCCTTGTCTGCCTCTTGTCTCAGTAACACCATCATGGTGCTGGGAAGGGAAGATGTGCCCCTGCTTGTTTCAGGGATCTGGAATTATGACACACAACTGTGCCTTGAGCCAGCAGTGCACCCACTTCATTCCCAGGCTGCACTCCAGAGCTGGAGCCACTCCTCAAGGGAGTGTTTGCAGTGTATCATGGCTGCTGAGCACTTCCCTGGCTTCCAAAGGTAAAATGATTTGCCAAAATAAAGACAACAGTTCACACTGAGAATCTAGAAAATCTGTATGGAGAAACAATGTGATTCTATGCGTCACATGGGTAGATTTTTATGGAAAAAGCCAAAAAGCTGAGTTAACCCAACCCAAAATTCTGTAGGAGTCTTTGCTTGATCTATAAATATCTGTGCCAGGGTTCAGCTAAAATATTTTACAGTGAAGGAAAAGTTTATGGTTTACAGAGAAAGAATTCCCACAGAAGAGTCTTCCTAAGGGAAGTGTTTTGTTGGTCTAGTTAAATTAGCCTTCAAAACCAGATTCTAATTATGTACTCTGGTTCTTGGTTTTTGAAAAAATAGTGATGAAACAGGGCTGAGAACACCACTCTGGAATGAGAATCTAAATGAAAGAAAGCTGCCAAAACAACTTTAAAAAAAAAAAAAATAACTGTATGGGTGGAACCACAAAAATTCTGGTTTTCCAAATAGTTGTGACATGTGACCTCAGAACTTTTCATAAGCAAAAACATCCAAAAGGGCACACAGTAACGTAACACTGTTGTTGCAATCACAATCACAGGAAGAAGCATTTCTGAGGGAAGATGCTTCAGTCCATCCTAGCAGGAAATCCACCTGATAGGCCACTCGCCCTCCTGCTCGGGAAGGCATTTACTGGAATCAGGCTGGAGCTGGGAGCTGCCAGCCTTGTGGTTTGGACGGGGAGCTGACTCGTAACTGAGGGAACACTGGTGCTGCTGATGGGACGTGGGATGGCAGTGCCGTGTCGCAGGGCTTGCCTTCCTCTTGCGCCACAGGAAAGCCGTGGGGGACGGGTTGGCATGACATCCATCGCTCTCTTTCCTTCCTGCTGGCAGTGCTGGGTGGGGAAGTGGAGCAGAACATCCCGCTAGCTTTTGAAAAAGCATGTACATTGATGTGATTGATTTTTTTCAAGAGCGGTTTAACTGTGTTAAACAGCTGAACTGCACTGAAGTGTGGCAGAATCCGCTCCCCGCCATGCCTAATTCAGTCTGAAGGGAGCGTGAAGCGCCTCTAAGCTTTCCCGCAATAACCTCTCTGTGGAATTGCTCCGCTTGTTTTGCAGAGCGTCATTTGGCGCTGCCCGCCGCACCGAGCGGGGCGCTCCAGCAGCGCCATCCCCAGCGGGCAGGAGCCTTCCGGCTGTGCCAGGAGTCCTTGCGGGCAGGAACCAGCCCCGTTCCTTTGGGACACGTTGTCCCGGCCCCGGTGAGCCGGGAGAGCATCCCCCGGGACAGCAGAGCATCCCCGGCCGTGCGGCGGAGGCTGCGGCGCCGAGGGCGGGGAGCGGCGGCTGCTCCCGGCGCTGGCGGGCGGGGCCCGCGGTGCTCCCGCCCCCGGAGCCCGAGCCCGGCGGAGCCCCGGCGCTCCTGCTCGGCAGCGGCGGCAGCAGCCATGAAGTCGCTGTGTCTGGTCACCGTGGGGGTCCTGGCCATGACGCTGCTCATCGCCAGCATCTCGCTGCTGGTCGCGCACGTCTTCCAGACGGTGGTGGATCTGCAGGTGAAGCAGGTAAAAGCATTGCCGCGTTGCCGGCTCGGTCCTTGTTTGCTGGGTTACTCCTTCTCAAAATAGCCGAGGGTGGGAGGGGGCTGGCTGCCTCCTTGCAGCGGCGGTGGGTGAGTGGGCAGGAGCATCCCTGGGCCGTGAACCCCCCCTGCCCACCACCACCCGGCTGGGCTGGGGCTCAGAATGGAGCTCAGGCTGCACCGGTCCCTGGGCTGGGTAAAAATCGGGTGAGGATGGATAAAAATGTCTCTTCTTGAGGCAGCTTTGCTGGCTGTGGGGCAGCAGCTGTTGCAAGGAGTCCTCTCCAGAGCAGCAGCGCCTGAGAGGAGCAGGGGGCACCTGAAGCACCTCTTCTTTTTGACATCTCTATCATAAATTGCTTGCAGCTTTCATACCTGTTCTGCTGCTCCATTTACTGGTGCCTCTGGAGCAGGGCCAGAGCTGCTGTGGGCTGGAACACGTGGTGTCTGCCGGTTCCCCAGGCTGGGTGATGGCAGCCAGGCATTTCACCAGGTTGTTCCACACTCGGGGACACCCATCCTGCCGTTACTGGGGATGCAGAGGCCTGCACTGCTCCTGCCCTGCCTAAGCTTTTGTTTCTCTCCCAGAGTGGCTCTGTGCATTTATGCAGTGGCCCAGAGAGAAGGGTCAGCTGTGTTAATAACTCTCTTGGAATTCCTTTGTAATGAACAATTATTTATCTATCTGAGGAATATTACCTTAGCTCTTATTCTGACAGAGAAGCCAGGAACGCTAACCCACGAAGGGATTTGTCCAGGGCTGTTGTCTAAGTGGTGACCAGATTATCTGTGATCTCCTAACCTACTGTTCTTTCCTCTGGGCTGTTGACGGGGAGCATTTCCTACCATGGAAACTGCCTTGTCTCAAATCGGTTTGGTTTAGGTTGGCACTGAGCTTACAGCAGGTTGTGCCACTTGGAAGCGCAGCTCCACCCTCCTGATCTTGGCTGTCCTTGGGAAGGAGTCTGCCCTCCCCTGCATCCCAGAAGTTCTCTTTCCAAGTGTTCTTGCTGGTGTTAGCGGGGTGGGAGCAGTGCTTTGGAACAGGACTGTCGGGAATTAGGCGTGATCCTCCTTACGCGCATTATCTCCCCCGGCCGCCTGCTCCTTCCCCGCCGCAACTTATGTAAGAGCCACTTGCTGTTCGCTCAGCAGGCTTGCAGTCGTGCAGGATAAAGTTTCCAGAGCTCAGGCCTTTCTTTGCTGCCTGCTACTCTCCAGCCCGTGCTGGCACACATCTGGATTGCCGGGAATGTGCTGCCCGGCTCCCTGCCAGGGGTGCCAGCTCCCGGAGCGCCTTCAGCAGCAGCCACACCCCCGGGCTGGGGAAGCACAGCCTTTAGCCCCACGGCACGCTACTCCCTGTCACTCTGCTGAGCTGGCTGCTCTCCACATTTGCTTCATCCCACGTGAGCTTCCCCTCATTTGTGCGTAGTCGGGAAAGCTGCTGTCTCTTGTGTAACCGCCTGTGTAGCTTAGAAAATCTTGGGCAAATAGACAAATCTAAATTTGCCTTTGGAGTGGGCAAGACCTGAGCTTTTGCAAGGAGTCCCTGTTCCTTTGAGGGCTTTCCAGGCGTCCTGGAGCACGGCTGTCTTTGCAGTCTCAAGTGCAGCTGGAGTGGAGAGCCGTGTTTTGGAGCAGCTGAAGCACCTGTGTCTCCGCAGCCACCACCTGGGAACGGCTCAGGATGGCTCTGCTTTCACAGGGAGTTGTGTGCAGCAGCCTTTCCAGCCAAAGGCAGGGTCTGGGATACAGAGAAGGTGTGGGAAGAGTGGGAATCCAGCCTGCTGTCAGACTTCACATCCCCTTAGAAATCAGTGGGCAGATGTGTTGTGACAAGAACACTGGCAGCACTTTTCCCAGAAGACGTTCAAATCTCATCAACTTATTCTTTGTTTGCTCTTTTTAAAAATTTCTGTGAACTGAACATGCCATCCCTGGCAGAATTCCAAAACCTGTTTGTTATCAGGACCTAGTGCCTGAAACTCTAGAGAGTCATGGGGAAAAGTCAGTAATGAACAAGGATGAATCTTCCCCAGGAGACAGGCATTCCAGCTGCCAGTGGTGTTGCTTTGTGCTCTCTGATGGGGAGATGCTGGTGTATTTATTGCCATAGGTGTATTGAGAATACAACCTAATATTATATACAATTATATATATGTGTATATATATGCACATGTACAATCAATCTTGGAGCTATGCTCCTCATTTCAGACTTGGAAGTTAGTCAGGAAGTTTCCACACCACATCCCTTAGGCGGAGAATTTTAGAAAACACTCTTCACACCCCTTGAAATTCCACTGGACTTGTCACCAGCCATCTCTTGAGCTGAGCTGGCTGGAATGTTTCAGGCCCAAAAGGATGAGGAAGATGTTTTCTCCTTTGATTTAGCTGATGTGTTGATCATTGTTTTGCTGTTGTTGTTTAATGCAAAACACTGGAGCTTTCAGGGGAGTTTAGTATGAAGGCCTAGCCGAAGGATCCATTGGGATGCTCCTTTGGGGCAGGCCATTCCCAGAGAGGTCTGTTCATGCTGGTCTGAACACTTAGCCCACCACCTTAACAAGGTGCAGTTAAACTCTGTCATAGATGAACACATAAAAGTGCATCTTTGAATTAAAATGTTTAGAGGTTCCAAAAAATAAAATGAAATAAAGGAATTAAATTTTCTGTGTAGGTTTCAGGAATGTTCAGTACCATTTCCCACTCCCACCATCACTGCCAGCAGCTGTTATGTTTGGGAGGGGAAGCTCCCTATTTATTTCCTGTGTGTAAAGCACAGTCAAGGCAAGGAAACAGCAGCAAATGAGAGGGCTGTGGGTTCAGGGCTGGCTGATAAATACAGTCAGCAGGAAGGCTGCTTTGGAACACTGGAAATGAGGGTGGACTCCACTTGGAAAGGAGAAGCTCTGATGTCCTTGTAATATCCTGTGATAGACTGAAATATCCCTGGTAACATTTGGTGAAAATCAGAAGAGAAGAGCTTACCATGTTTCATTACTTGTCAGTTTTTGGGAGTCTCTCTGAATCCAACTCATGAGTTTGCTGTCACTGTATAATAAATAGACACTTAATTTCTGTGTGAGATGCAAATTGTGCCATGCAATCCAAGAAATAAATCTGGAATGAATATGACCTCTGAATACAGAGATGATTCTCCTTGGCATAAATCATAAGAAAACAGGATCAAAAGCATCAACCTGTGTAAGAAATTGTATATATGAGATGCTGGTAGTTCCAGACAAGTGCTCCAAGCTCCTCAAGCATGTCTGAAACACATTAAATTTTGAGGTGCGCTCAGAATAAATGGGATTTAATCCTATGGGGAAAGCAGGCTGCAAGTGCCAAGTGCCACCAGCTGGGCTGGCTCTCACTGCCATTCAGCATTACTGCTGCCATGCCAAGCTCCTGCCGACAAGTTTGTCTTTGAAACAGTCTTCTCTTTATCTCATCCCTCAAAATTAAAGTCTACATGGAGAGAAAACAGCTCTTTAAGTTGGAAGGCCAAGAATGAGTCCTGAGGCAAGTGTGGCTGATAAGACCCCGTGAACATTGACCATGAGCTGGCAGCTGTCCCGGTTGTGCTGCTTCTGAGCTTCCACTCACAATATTCCACTTGTTTTCTCAGAAGAATAAAAAGAACGAGTGTTGATGAGACCCATTTAATTGCAAATCATTCCCCTCCTCCCTTTTTTCCGCCCACAGGTGGTGTGGTTTTCAAAGAGAGAGTTTTCTTTGTGTTTACTCCTGAACATTCCCTCTGCCAGCCAGATTTCTCTGTGTGACCACTGCAGCAGTTCCAGAGTTATAACTACATGAAAAGCCTTTGTTTTGGTGGTGGGGATGTTTTATAAATGGGGTGAATTTAATCCAAAATGGGACAGTAATAAAGTGAGAGATTGAGACCTCTGTAGCAGAGCTCTACATGACAGGTGTGGTTGTGACTTTCCATGTAAGGTGTATATACTGAGAAGGGGTATCACTGAAGTAAGGGAATTAGTGTTTCATTTCCTAAGTGCTTCTGTTATAAATATTAGTTTATAGCTTGGCTACCAAATAGACTGACACACTGTGGGTCTGGAGATGCAGGTGCTGACATGGCTGTAGGAAAGAAATTAAAGACAGAGGAAGAACAGTCTTTCCCCTATTCTGAGACCTTGGAAAGGCAGAAATCCTAGAGTGCCTATGTGAAAGCAATTTGTCATTCACAGTTTTGCTCACAGGCCACTGAAAAACAAAGTCTGATTGCTTTGGAGACACAGCTGTGTTGGAATCTGACATTCTTGGGCAAAGAAATCATCAAGGCCAGGACTCTGTTGGCCTCCCAGCATCGAGTTGTACTTTTATCTGTAATGTTGGTACATTTTGTGGTGTCTTTCACCAGGTGGAGGTTTTTACTGATGCAGGAAAGGAGACAGGATTGCTGAGTAGTAGCTGATCAGTCTCCCTTCTGAAAAATGCCAGGCACAATTGTCTGTGGGGAGGAGTGGAGCTACAAACCAAGCAGTGCTGCCCCTGGCCTGTGGCCAGGAGAGCAGGTGCCTGGCTTGGTTGATGTTGAGTGAGCTGCTCCAAAGTAAAGCAGATCTAGAGCTGGGGTCTCTCTCAAGTCTTATTGCCTGTGCTTGTTCCTAGGGCATGGAATTCCTCTCTCCTGTCAGTGCCATGCAGCATGATAGCACCAGCAGCTGATGTGCCTTTTCTCTTTTTTCAGGGAACCGTCCTGAAGAATGGCACAGAAACCTTTGAGGCCTGGGAGGACCCTCCCCCCCCAGTCTACATGCAGTTCTACTTCTTCAATGTGACAAATCCTTTGGAAGTGCTCCAAGGTGCCACTCCTCTCGTGGAGGAGATAGGACCATACACCTACAGGTAGGACCATTCAGGAGTTCCACACTCCACAAGAACTCTGCTGTGTGAGAAATCCAGAAGGCTTGGGGTTCCATTCTGGGAGAAAACCTAGATGTTAATGTGTGAGGGGAGGTTTATCCAGGGGAGCGTGGTCACGGCCCACACAGACAGCACTGACACTTGTAGCTGCTTTCAGATGAGGCCAGTGACTTCTGTCAGATTTGGGCCAAGTTTTGCTGCTGTTCTTCACTGCTGGACACAGAGGAAGTTAATGCATTCTGGCCTGCTGTCTTGTGAGCTGGGTGATGTTTGGGAGGCTAGGGAGAGTGGAGTGTTGCACAAAAATGTGACTCATGCTTGCTCAGGAATTGGTTCCTAGCTGGAGTTGCACCATCCACATGGGTAAAATGTGGCCAGAAAAACACTTAGAGTGGTTCTAAAAGGGTCTTCCTGAGCCAGCCCTCTCTGGAAAACCTGCTTAGCTTTTAAACCTATCTCTCAGTTTTACTGATGGATTTACTGAGGCCACGTGCAATGTTAAATACTGTCCAGCTCCTAGAGCTGTCCTGTGTGGCATAGAGAGATTTGAAAGTCTCCCTTACAAACGAGTTTTCCTTTAGATCTGTGATGTGCTCAGCTGCCTGCAGCCATGTCAGCCAGGAGCAGGCCTGTGGCAGGAAGGGCTGTGGTCCTGGGAGTCCTGCTGTGACGGGGAACTCGTCCCCACAGCAAGAAAGTGGATTTCTGACTGTCAGCCTCATTTCTGGTCACACAGGCTCATCCAGGCTGGGCACGGGCTCACTGCTAGAAGGAACTGTCTTTACCTAAGCTGCAAAATTATCAGAATCTCTTGGTATTTGAAAAAGAGCTGGAATGAAAGCAGAAGCCTTTGTGGTAGCCTCGATTTCTGTGTAATCTCTTGCTTTTCAGTTTCCTTCTTCCCACTCCTCAGCTTCCCTTCTCCCCCTGCCTACAATCCCTTCCCCTGTCTCCTCTGCATTCCAGACCTGTTTAGTCCTGGCAAACTCCATGTGGTATTTTGGCAAAATCCCTGCTATTACAGGAGCCAGTAGAGCTGGAGAAAAGATGATCCACAAGCTCTCTAGTTCCCAAGCTTTGCTTCAGGTCTGTGTAGTGTAATGCTGGGCATCAGTGAGCAATGTGTTCAGTGTCAGGAAGATGGACAGGACCAGCTCCAGGGTTCACACAGGCTGGCATTCAGTCCTCTTTGCCAGCTTCTTTCCCTTTCCTTAGCTCTGAGTCTCTCCTGGGTGTCCCACACAGCCTGCTTCGGGAAGCTGCGTCTTGTCCGTGGAGGAGCTCAGCAAGGTGGGTGGGGCTGAGGCTGGTCCCTGCCCCAGGGGAGGCCCAGCCTGAGCAGCTGCTTTGCTGGGAGAGTCTTTCCCTGCATCCCACACCAAGGGCTGCCTGCAGGCAGGTCCCTGACACCAGCCCTCCCTCAGGTGTTCTTGGTGGGGACAGGGAGGGAAGGAAAGAGGCTGCACATTCCAGCTGCTTCTGGCTGGTTTGCTTGGCCTCATTCTGGCATGCCTGGACAGGATTCCCCTGTGCTCTGCTCTTCCTCCATAGAGGGAGAAGGAGAAGTTAGGAAGTGGAGAGCTCTCTTGCAGCAGGTTCTGTAACCCTGGCCTGCTCTGGCTGCATCAGGCTCTCAGCAGTGGTGGGAGGAGAGGAGGGGGGTGGGAGCACAGGGAGGGCTGTTCCAGCCATACTGCACGCTCCAGCCAGGGAAGAAACCTCTAGCTGCTTCCACAGGCCCTGTGTGGCAAAGCACTGAAGCCTCATTTGGCCTTAGCACATGGCAGAACACCCAAAATGCACAAATGTGAAGTGCATGGCTCTGTGTTTTTATAAAACAGGGTGTTTGGGGAAAGGCTGGGAGTGAACTGGGCCAGACAAGCAGAGAGGAAAAAATCCAGTCAGTGACAGGGAGGGCTCCAGAGAGTCTCATCCTGCAGCTCAGACTGTTCACCAGCATACATTATAAAGCACTTCAGGCAGATTCTGTAACAAAAACATAGCAGTGCTGGTGTTTTTAAATCCTGGAAGTTGAACTGGCGGCATGTAAAATAAGTAATTACAAAGTTCAAGCTGCCTATCTGCCCAAGCCTGCTGAGTCCCAAAGAGCACTGGAATATTGTCTGGTCTTGCACATATTTACAACTTTTTAACTTCAACATCTTAGAGCCTTAGTAACGTCCTACTCATATCCCTCATGAGGGAGTATTATTTTCCTCTCCAGAGCTGGAGAGGTGTCTCAGATTACTCCTGGCCTATTTTAGGAAGGCATTTCACAGCTGTCCATTTCCATCCCCTCAGTTCCAGCCCTGGGGTATGAAATAGATTGCTGTCCAAAAGGGTCTTGCCAAGTCAAGCTGGAAGTGTTGCCAGACCGAAATATTCCTGGGTGGAGGGATGCTGAGGAATGGTAGAGACACTTAGGCTAAGGAAGATGGGAAGTGGCTGGTTTCTGATAGCAGTAGTTTCACAGGCCTTTCCAGTTTGCTTTAGATGTGAAAGCTGAACCAGAGTAATGCAGCCTGCTGTGAAGCTGCACTGATGGAGCCAGTGCAGCCAGGACAGAATCTCAATCCAAACTGGATGCAGAACATCAGAGCACAACATCTTGCTGAACAATTCTCCCTCACATCTTGTGACTTGACATTTGCCCAGACAAATGTGAAAGTCAACAGGCTCCTGAGTCACTGCAGGCTGAGGAAACAGGAGGAGTTTCCCCTCCTGTGTGTGCCAGGCGGTGAGCAGCCCGCTGCCATTTCCCTTTTGGGGTTTACTGGAGCCACAGTGTGTGTCAGCAGAGCTGCAGAATCCTGGTTGGTCAAGTGCTAATGGCAATGTAAATTGACTTTCTCATTGGGCCAGCAGGTAGCATTTGATGTGCCTTCCCAATTGGACTGGTCTGTCAGCAATCCTGACTTTTATCCTGCTGTCTGAGTGCTTAGACAGGAACAGCAGCAACCTTCCAGGCCATGGGTAGTGAAAAGCAAAAGTTCAGTTGAATTTCGGTTGTGCCCAAGATTCCTGCTCGAGAATTAAAGAAGAACTAAAATGAGGCTTGTTCTGTGGTCGTGCCACATGTAAACCCTGGTGCCACGTGCTCTGAAGGCAGCAGGATTCTGGTGGGTTCTTAGGTCAGGCCCATGACACACACGCAGCCTGTGTCTTTCTGAGAGTGGATTTTGCCTGCAGCAGAGGCAAAAGTTTCATTTTCACACTGGACTTCAGGGCACTCTCATATATGGTGCCTTTAAATCCTTCTGAGCCATCTGAAATTGTTTTCCTTCCTTTGAGATTTTTAAAGATGAGGCAAAAATACAAAGTGCAATTAGCACACAGGGTGGCATTTCTGGAAACGCCTCATGAGGTCTGACTGAGCTCATGCAGACACAGCAGGGAGTTTGTGTCAGTGAGGGAATCTGCTTCCAAAGAACTGAAAATGCTACCCTTTACATGCTTAAAGCAGTAAACCAGCCATAAGTTAACTGTGACTAATGCTGTGTCTATTTGTTTAACTCAATCAGAGAACAAACTCTTGTCTTTCAGGGAATACAGGCCAAGAGTGCACGTCCAGTTTTTGGACAATGGAACCAAAGTGTCTGCTCTAAACCCAAAGACTTATGTATTTGAACCTGAGAAGTCAGTGGGAGATCCTGAAGTGGACCTGATCAGGACAGTAAATATCCCTGCAGTGGTGAGTTCTCTTTTGTTCCTGCTTGGAACTCATCCTGACACACTTCAGAAGGAGCAGTGTGTTGCTTCACCCTGACTCTCTGTGGTAGATGAATGTGATGGAAGAACAAGAGAAGCAGCTCATGTCCTGGGCAGATACTGGTCTCACTTTGGGGCTGGACTGTTGTGGGGGGCTTATTTTGTTCCTCCCTCTCCTCACATCTCTGCAGTGCCTTCCCCTGGTGCTACAACATCACACACTCTCCAGGGACAGGGGGAAATCAGGCTTGCTGGGCTTCCATGAGTCAGTGAAACCAGGGAATCAGTGATGTCAAATGCCTAGGAGGAACTCTGGCTTCTGCATGAGGGTGTTGGGAATGCTTGGGGTTATTTTGTCAAATTTGGAGAAGCTGCCTCCACGTCTGCTTCTCAAACCAGAAACAAACTACAGTAGAGCAGTTCCAGACAGAGCTGAATGAAATTAAAGTCAAAAATGCACCACCAGACTGCGCTAGGTGACAGAGAATCTCATGGTGATCACAGGCAGACCATTATTTTGATCTTATACAGGGATAGCATGAGAACAAGCAGATCCCAAGCTGTCACAGAGGAAGTCAGCCTCTACTCAAATACTTGGGGGTGTCATTCAGCCTTTGCTCTCCATCCTGGTTTAGTTTCAGTTGCAGGGTACCTACCTTTCAACTCTGTCCCCAGCATTTCCAAAAATGTCTGATTTTACGAGTGAATCCAGAAATGCCCTGTATGAGTAGTAGATAGGACTCAGCTTACTGAAAGTTGCAGACAATACAGACCCTGTGTTTTCAATTCCTCCCAGGCATCTCGTGGTGGTAAGGATTATCTCTCCTTCAGATTTTTGACTGTGATGTACTGTAACAGGCAGTATGAGAAGAACCACAGGTTGGTTAGCCTAAAGGAATGCCCTCCTTTTTTTATGACCTCTTTAAAGGCCTGTTGTCAGCTGGAAAGGAAATAAATGTTTGAATTTTGGTGAAATGGGTGTGCAGCGGAGGAAAGTGTCTGTGCCTGGATGCAGCTGATGGTTTGTTGCCCAGCAAATGTGACCATTGCTCCCTCATTCCCATGCCCTGCAGACTGCCATGGAGTGGACCAGGTCGACCCCTCTGCAGTTTGCCACAGAGGTGCTGCTGCTGCTGTACCAGGAGACGCTGTTCACCGTGCGCAGCGTGCATGAGCTGCTCTGGGGCTACAAGGACAGGCTGCTCTCCACTATCCACGTCCTGCACCCCGAGATCGACCCCGTCTTTGGGCTCTTCAGCAAGGTAACCCATGGCCACACCTGCTGCTGTTGTCCCTAGGGGTGATGGCACTGCATGGGAGAGATGGATAAGCTTTCCAAGGACAGCATCCTCCACTATTGCCTGTGCTTGCTTGAATAACATGGGCTTTGTGGGGCTACGTGTGCAAACTGCCAGAAAAATGTCCTGATTTCCTTAGTAATTGACTGAAATTGGATGTTAATTCTGTGCTGGAGCCATTCCTGGCTTGCACAGTATTTCTGGTCACTGCATGTCATTTTGGTCTGAGGGGAGTCCTTGCTTCATGGGGATGTCTGCAGTGCTGAGGTTATTTCTGTGGGGTTATTTTTTCCTGAGGGCTCTTTATTCAGGGGCAGCCCTAAAAGGGAGAAAAGGCTCATCAGGTGTTACATTTCCTGTGTTTGGGAGGTGTAAGGATCTTTCCCAGTCACTTCCACCTCATTCCTGTTCAGGGTGGAGTTCAATGAATTGCACAGCTCTCAGGGGCAGTCCACCACTCCTGGGGTGGATTTGGAGTGGTGACAGCTTCAAGTCCTGCCACCCCATTGCAGTGAGCAGCCAGGTGCCACAGGAGGAGTGGAGCCACTGAAAGCTCCTGCATCTGTTTGCAGATGAACGGAACTGATGATGGAGAATATGTTTTCCTGAGTGGGGAGACGAACTACCTGAACTTCTCCAGGATTGTGGAGTGGAAAGGAAAAGAGTAAGTTTCTCGGGGTACTGTTGCCTCTGTCACAATCTGCCCCTTGCTTGCCTGGTGCCAGTTTAAAGAGAATGCAAGTGCAACTTAAACCCATTTCAATCCCTTTTGTTGTCAGCAGAGCTGAGGCAGGAGGAATTGGCTCTGTACGTGTCTGATTCCTATTTGCCTGGGCCAGGAGCTGGCATGGCCTGACTGCTGCTGGGGCATCTTTTAGCCCTTGCCCTCTTTCCTTCCCTTTCCTCAGGTCCTTGAGCTGGTGGACAACAGAGGCATGTAACATGATCAATGGCACAGATGGGACATCCTTTCACCCGCTGATCAGCAAAGATGAGAACATTTACATCTTTTCTTCAGATTTCTGCAGGTAAGGTGAAGACGGTGGCAGTCGGGCTACAAAACGGAGTGTTTACATCCATTCCTCTCGAGGTGTCATGTTAGGCTGGTGCTTCTCCTCCTGTGATTTCATTTAACACTCACAGTGTTTTGCATTTATTTGTGGTGGGAACATGAGAGTTACAAAAACCCCTCTCAATCTGTAGTTAAGTATGTGTTATTTCAAAATGAAGATATATGGGGTGAAAATTTGGACAAAAACTGCAGGGACAGACTGGGCTGTAAGGCTAGTAGTGAGAGGAATGGAAGGATTTATATGAGCTTTCCTTAAGCTTCTTTCCTCCAAAGTCTTCCTCTGTCCTGTGCTTTTTCAGAGAACCCAGGTTGCCCTCTTCAGAGATTAATGACTTTACATGATGCTGTGTGAAATGTACCAAGGAAATATTGGCCTTTCCTTCCTTGTGTAACACCTTGTGTCCCCTCTTGCTGATTTCCAGTGCATGAAGAACAAACCCAACCTGGAATTATTTAAATCAATACAGACACGTGTTAGGCTAAATTAAGAACCTGCCAGATTGTTCTGTCTTCCACAGCCTTGTTCCTTTCCTGGTCCCTCCCAAGAGAGGTACCAGCACTCACACCACATGCAGCAGTGATGTGAGGACTGTCTGTTGTGTGCAGCAGCAGGATGCTAGAATGTGTGTTTGCTGATCAGAGCGTGGTGGGACTGCAACCCAGGGCATCAGCAGGGGCACGCGTGCGGCTGGGCTCAGCGCTGCTTCAGCCTGACAGGTCTGGCCCTGCTCTGCTTCCCCGCAGGTCCCTGTTCCTGGTGTACGACAGCTCGGGAGCCGTGGCCGGGGTGCCCACGTTCCGCTTCGTGCCCTCCTCCATGGTGTTTGCCAACACCTCGGTGAACCCGGCCAACGCCGGCTTCTGCGTGCCCGCCGGCAACTGCCCCGGCACCGGCGTGCTCAACGTCAGCGTCTGCAAGCAGGGTAGGCCCAGCCCTGGCTGCCCCACAGCCCCTGGGGCTTGGGGGCTCCACAGGGGCTCCTTCCCCTCTCTGCCAACAGCTCAGAGCTGTGGGGTCCTCCAAGGCTTCCCCAAGTCCTGCTCGGCCTTTGGTTTTGGTGGTGACTCAGTGTTCCTGCATTCCAGGTGCTCCAATATTTCTGTCAGCTCCACATTTTTACCAGGCAGATCCAAAGTTTGTAGAGGACATAGAGGGCATGCATCCCAGAAAAGAATACCATGAGACATTTCTGGACATCAATCCCGTAAGTGCAGTCTTTTTTCAAGGGTTCTGTAGGTGAACGGATCCAAGCACCTAGGTACAGGTCACCTCCTTGCGTGGTGGGTGCTGGCATAGTCCCACTGACCTCAAGGAATCTGTAGTAGTTCCGTGATGCTGGATGGAATGGGAGATCCCTTTGGGCACTTTGGGACAGCTGTCCTGTCCCTGTCCCCTCCCAGTGTCTCACACACCCCACCCACCCACTCACTGGCAGGGCAGTGTGAGAAACAAAAAAGGCCTGGAGCTGTGCAAGGGCTGCTCAGCAATCACTAAGCATCCCTGCATTACCTATGCTGTTTTCATCAGGGCTCCAAAACACAGCCTGATGCCAGCTGCTGTGGAGAAAATTAATTCTCTCCCAGCTAAAACCAGTACAGCAGTGATCTCTACACCCCCATACACAAATGTGGGTCAAGGAAAAGAGCACAGTCACGGCCTGCCTGGTTTACAGAAACAGTGCTCTGACTCATCGGGCTGCTATGTGCAGCTAAAGAAGGAGGAAATTCCACAGCTGCTCTCCTCAGGCCCAGTGCAAATCCTGCTTCGTGGTGTGTACCAGGTTCTTCCTGCATTCTCACAGTTTTCGTTCTTTCACCTTCACTGGGTTTTTTAACACCAATCTCTTTTATTCCCCAGCTGACAGGGCTCGTCTTGCAGGCAGCCAAGCGGATGCAGGTCAACGTTCACGTCCGAAAATTACCTGAATTTTTGTGAGTGTTCTCTGCTTCTGGATGGAGTCTCGTATCTAAGCTGATGTTCAGCATGATTTGTTCTGCAGTGTTCTGATGGAATATGGGATGGAGAGAGCAAGTGTGAGAGAGGGAAGTGCAATCAGATCTCAGTTTTAAGGGGCAGTATGCCCCCC
>WBNP01003063.1:20132-47794 GCA_013401095.1 Passerina amoena | reverse complement strand
ATAATATGATGTAATATAATATGATGTAATATAATATGATGTAATATAATATGATGTAATATGATGTAATATGATGTAATATGATGTAATATAATATAATATAATATAATAATTAGCCTTCTGAGAACATGGAGTCAGATTCATCATTTCCTTCCTGCCATGGGGGGGACCCCAGAAAATACCACACCCCCTCCTTGGGCTGCACAGCCATCTCAGAAATGCTTGTTAGGTCTTGGCTTGACAAAGAGCACTTGGGCTCAGCTTTTTCTGAGCTTATCTGAAACACTGTCCACTTCCAGGGACTTGTGCTGTCTAACAAGCTCCTGGCTCCTGGAACAGCCTTGAAAACTTAACTTTTCTTGCTGAATAGCAACCCAAGTGGAACAATATTTTTGTTATCAAACTTTCAAAGAAACGTGCTGGCCTAAATAGCAGCCAGGTTGGAAAATTGCTGTGGCTAAAGCCCGGTGTCTCGTGGCCATATAAACAGAGAGAGCTTTGGGCTCTCTGGACTGCAGCAGGCTGACACCAGCACCTCTCTGAGTGGGGCCAGGACGTGCAGGTCACCCATCCAGAAAACAGAGGTGCAGGAAAGAGCTGCATCATCATGCCAAGGAATGCTTTAGAGCCTTGCCAGCAACATTGCCCTCACCATCTTCTCCTAACTCATCTGTTATCTTCTTTACAAAAATGTCAGCGGTTTTCCTTTTAACTAAACATGTTCCTGGGGCCTGAGGACACCAATATACCCCAAAGTCTCCAGCATCTTCCCCTGTAGCCTCCTCCCATGCCCCTGCCCGTGGTCCCAGGAAGCATTTAAGCTCAGCCCAGGGCCACAAATCCTCAACTCTCTTTTGTGGGGATGTCAGACTTTGGCACTGCTGGAGTGATGAGTGGTTCTGGTTTATGGCTCCTGCTTGTGACGGTGTTCACAGGGGTCTGAGGATGAGGGAAGAGACGAGGATCTGACCCCATGTTTCAGAAGGCTTGATTTATTATTTTATGATATTTATTACATTAAAACTATACTAAAAGAATAGAAGAAAGGATTTCATCAGAAGGCTAGGTAAGAATAGAATAGAAAAGAATTATAACAAAGGTTTGTGGCTCGGACAGAGAGTCTGAGCCAGCTGACTGTGATTGGCCATTAATTAGAAACAACCCCATGAGACCAATCCCAGATGCACCTGTTGCATTCCACAGCAGCAGATAACCATTGGTTACATTTTGTTCCTGAGGCCTCTCAGCTTCTCAGGAGGAAAAATCCTAAGGAAAGGATTTTTCAGAAAAGATGTCTGTGACAGCAGCTGAAGCTTTACCCCAACTTTATTCAAATTGCAAGCGTGCTAAACCCGAGCAGGCTCTGCCGTCCCGCTGTGGAAGCTTCTGGGTGTGTGGAAGCATCCCCCCCTGGGTGTGTGTGTGTGTGTGAGCATCCCCCTGTGTGTGTGTGTGTGTGTGTGTGTGTGTGTGTGTGATCATCCCCCCCGTGTGTGTGTGTGTGTGTGTGTGTGTGTGTGTGTGTGTGATCATCCCCCTGTGTGTGTGTGTGTGTGTGTGTGTGTGTGTGATCATCCCCGTGTGTGTGTGTGTGTGTGTGTGTGATCATCCCCCTGTGTGTGTGTGTGTGTGTGTGTGTGTGTGATCATCCCCCCGTGTGTGCGGGCGGGATCCCGGGACAGCAGAGGGAGCCGCAGCCCCGCGCTGCAGCCCCGGGCCGGGCTCGCTGTCCCGGGCCGATCCCTGCGGCTGTCCCCGCTCCGTGCGGGCTCTGTGCCCCGCTGAAGGAAGCCTGGGTTCTGGCAAGGCTGCCCTGCCCACTCACACGGCTGAACTTCACTAAGGGGGGCAGGAATGGCATTGAGCTGAATGCTGAGGCAGGTCACAGTCTGAGCTGCCAGGTGCAAACCGACTGCAAAATCGTGTGTCAAACATGGGCAATGATCATCAAATTACAAACTGCACAGCAATAAATTCAGGCAAGAACGGCTTTCCCTGTGTTTAACTGTATGCATCAAGGAATTTGAGAGTCAACAATGCTGTTATAAAGATTAATTTATTTGGTCCCGATATAACAGGTATCAGTCTTGGTCAACTGCACTGGAGTTTAGCACATCAGTCCAAACTAGAACCTCAAACATAATCTGTGCAAAGTTGCTTGGTAAAGCCACTAATTTATAAGGCTAATCTCTGCCTTCATTATATAAGGCAATAATCTGAGTAACCATAATTTACAAGCTCCTAGAGCTGTGCAGGGTTTGCCCTCCAGCTGCAGTGCTGGTGCTGACCACTGTTACCCAGAAAACCTAGGGCAGAAGGCAGGTGCTTGTCACCATAATATTTTCTGAAAAATCCCTTCCACAGGATTTTTCTCCTGAGAAGCTGAGAAGCCTCAGAAAAGAAATGCAAACGATAATTATCTGATTGCTTGGAATGTGGTCTGGAGGTCGTTTACCAACTGGTGCATCTTTGATTGGTTCCATGGGAATTGTTTTAACTTAATGACCAATCACAGCCACTGTGACGGACTCTAGTCTGTCACAGGTTTTTATTATTCATTCTTGTTAAGCCTTCTGATGTCTCCTTTCTCTTTCTTCAGTATAGTTTTAGTATATAATTATCTTTTAATATAATATATACCATAATATAATAATTCAGCCTTCTGAGAACTTGGAGTCAATTCTCATCTCTCACCTCGTGCTGGGGACCCTCACAACACCACAACAGGTGCTGTTTTATTTTGGCATGGTGACTGATAGTCTTCACCCTGTCAGTCTTTAAAACAGCAAAACTGTGTAAGGTGGATAAACAGAACAATTCTTTCCAGACCCACGTGTACTGTTCCTTGGGTTTGCTAACCTGCTCTGCTTGTAGCAAAGCCTGTGTGGCTTTTGGTATGGCAACAGCTGCAATGGTACAGCCACTTACAGGTCTCATTGATTGCTGGTATCAAATATACTGGCAGCTTGCTCACGTTTGTGATGGATTTTTTGTAATCAAGCTCATCTCTTCATCAATCTGGTTAATCAATTTTATTGTCCCTAGGGCAGAGCTGCTTGTGGACAGGTATAACTGGTGATATTGAAGTAGCCTTGGCATATGAATCAAAGGGAAGAAAAGACCCTGGGTGTAAAGAAGCTTCTATCTATCCTACTGAAATCTTAACTTTGGTAATGAAATATTTAATGCACTTTTATTTAAAGAAACATCTCTATGAAATGAAAACAATAAACATCTGCTGTTGGCTTAATAGCTTAAGTGTAGCTGGAACATTCAATCAATCTGAAAAAATTGTGAGTATATTTCAGAATGGTGGAGGTTATTGCTATGATACATCTAACCTTAATGGCAATGGGAAAAATAGATCCTCTCTTGAGAGTTCTTGAATAAACCTGTCAGTTCGTGACCAGTTTATTACATTCTCTCCTGAGTTCAGTCATCTGTGGCTGTGCTGAATAGCTGAGTAAGGCTGAAGCACACAACTGACCAATTTATCCAAAGAGGTGCCTTGGATGAGCTTAGGCCTACTGTGGGTGCAGGAAGGATGCCCTGCTGCTGGAATACAGCTGCTGCTGCTGCTGCCTCTCGTCCTCCCTGCAGCAGGATTGCTTGGGAGCCAGTGCTCCTCACTGCATGCACCTTCTGTGCTGCTGATGGGCACTGCCAGCTGTGTCTCCTGAGCAAACAGCGTGCAAGAAACCAAGGGGACTTGTTGGCTTTGATGCTCCATGTTGCCTATAGCAAAAATAGTTTGAAATGTTACCAAATCCTAACCCACTCTGGTGGCAGGCTGGGTGTGAAGTTCCTGGCATTCACATGAAAATTTGCTGATGAACAGGAGAAAAAAACTGCTGGTGTCAGTGGTGATAGGAGGGAAGCAGTCAGCCTGCTGCTGCTCTTTGCTGGCTCAGGAACATCTGCTTGAGTGGTGAGGAGGAGCACCAGACTGCTGTGTTGTGCCAGCAAGGCTCCATGGGCCCTGGAGGAAGGCAAAGCTGGTGCTTGGAGCTGCCCTGGGAGGGCCAAGGAGCAATGGGGGAGAGCTGAGGATCCTCCTGGGGAGTGGCACTGGGATACCTGGCAGGGTCAGCTCCTTGGGAGCCAAGCTGCACCAGTCCTGATGCCTGCAGCATTGCTCCCCTCCTTTGCTTCAGTACCTGCTGCTGCATGCAGCACTGCCTGCTGCCTGTGAACCCCTGGCAGCCCATTTGTGTGTACAAACACAACCTTTCTTCAGATAGAGCTTAAAATGACAAGTTGAAATAAATGTCTGATGCATTTCCTTGTTGGCTCTTAAGTGTGATTGAGTATGGAGTTACTCCTAAACTTGGGTTTGTAACTCTGACCTTCCCAATTAGCTCTAGTACCTCTGCAAGTGGTTCATTTTCACTGGGCTATCTCTAATTGCACTGCAGTTATTCTGTTAATGGCTTTGCAACTATCCAAATCCATCTGCTATGTGTCCCCTCAATTGTTTCCAGGGGCTGCTATTATCAGGATGATCAAACCCCTTTCTGGCAGGAAAGCTGTCTGTTCACAAGCACTGGAAATGTGTCAGATTTCAGGAAAAGTGACTGAGATCAAGTGACTGGGAGCTCCCCTGGCCCAGCAGCAGAGGCTATCAGAGGAGTGACACGCAGAGCAAAATTGCAGAGCAGTTCTGCTGCAGGCCAGGCTCAGCACTGCAGCCAGGACGCTGTGTAATTGATAATACATCGTGGCAAGGCATTCCACAGCTTAACGGGATCAAACCCCACTACCTTCTGTTTTGAATAAGCAGTTGCCAGACTAATTCGGTATCTCTTGGTAGAAATCAAGGTCTTGTCATCCTTTTGCTGGCCTGAAGAGTCTCAGTCTGCTTTAGCTGGTCCTTGTCTGCTAATTCCCCTCACGCTCTTCTTTGTATCCTTTGCCTTGTTCAGTCATGACCTTCTGTTATGTGAGGCCAAAAATGCAGGCAATATTCAAAATGGGACTAGCTGGCACAATGGCAAAGTGATGCCTTATGGGTTTTGTTTCCTGTCTTATTTGATTTGTCTTTTTGCCTATGACTGAGCATTAAAGAGCATTATACCACACCTCTCTTTGGTAGCTCCAAATCTAGTTTGAGTGGGAATGGTCAGAAGCCACGTGCCTTGAAAGTGGGAGAAATTTACACAGGTACCTCATTTTACATTTACTGGCCACTTTGTTACTTGGCTTCTTAGTACTTCCTTACACCTGTCTGAGCAAAGCATATTCTAGTCACAGGAATCTCCTCTTGACCTGTATTATTTGGACAAATTGCTGGAGGAAATAATCAAACATTTGTTGTTTGTTGTTTTTAGGGGTGGTCAATATATCACTGTCATTAGTTGTTTCTGATGTACAGAAATGTTGTAGCCCTATGGAGAACATTTTGTCTGCTCAGCTCAAGGGCAGAGCACTTCAGATGCATCTATTAGTCCTATTTAGTTTTTAGATAACTTCCTATGGAGCTCTGCATGCACTTGCTTTTGTCTATTGATTAAATAAGAAAGATTCTGGCTTTTGAAGCAGGGGTTTTTTCTGTGCCTGGAGCATTATAGATTTTTGTGTGTGTGATAGCCGTCTAACATAGCTATTGAGAAAAGAAAGGCATCCATAAACTTGCTTTTATGTATTCCTTTATCTTTGTTTCAAGTTAATCGACAAGGAGAGCTGCATTGCTCCACAGGGGCTGGCTCTGGGTGAGAGAGCCCTGTTAGCAGAACCCATCTGGAGGCAGGCTGGCAGCTCCAGGATGCTCCCCACCGAGCCACACAAACACCTGTGCTGCCCAAATTGCATTCCCCTATTCCCCAGGGAACCTCCTCTGTGCTCCCATTGATTTCTGTCTCTGACACGGCTCTGTGTGGGATTTTGTGGCTTTGAGAGCCATCTACAGAAAGTACATATTGATTGGATCCTCCTGGGATGGGGGGGAGGAAAAAACAACAGCCCATTCTATCCTGTAGCAAAGCTTTTCTGAGTGAATGGCCTTAGCTAAAAACTGTATGCAAACTTTAGAGTACAGAACCTGAAGAACTTCTTGTCAGCAGGAATAACAGCTTTTTGAGCTAATGGGCTGCTCTGAAAAAGGAGAACAGGAAATTTCTTTCCAAAATAAGTAGAAATTAAGACACTGAACTCATTAAGCAGCTGCCCTGTTAAGTGCTGTAGTGTCTGCTGAAATGGGGCTGCTGCTGAGCAAGATTTGCACTTGTGGGCACCATGGCATCTCCAATTACTGCTCAGCAGTGAAGAAGCCTGCAGGGCAGCCACTATTAGCAGAGGGCTCTGCTAACTTGTGCTGGACACTCAGTGCTGTTATTTAAATTGCCCTCTGTGCTGAGTTTGAGAAAAGGAAAGTGCTCCTAGAGAAAGAAAAGGAAAAAAAAAAAAAAAAAGAGAGGGGATGAAATGAATGTGCTTGCAGGCTGTTAGAAACGCTGCAGGTCAGAGCACCGTGTGTTCTGGGACCAGCCAGGAGCACACTGCACTGTTTGGCACACTGAACCCAGCAGACACAGCCCTTCAAGCTGCTGATGAGAACTCATCAGTTTTTCTCTAGTCCAACATTGTGTTTAAAACAGACCCAATTGGGACAAGCAGTCATGTACAGCAACAGAAATGTTGATAGAAGAGGTTGTGATGCAAGTTGCTTTCAATGCTGTCTTATCCTCTATTTATAATTTCCTAGGTCTGCTTTAGCATGGAAACCCTGAGAATTTATTCACATCTCCAACATGTGCACTAGCAAGGAGAAAATTTTGATTTGAATGAAGTTGCAAGCGTGTAATTGTTAGAAGACTGTCACACAATGCCAGATCAGCAATCCTCCTGGCTCTGGAAGTAACTCCAAGCTTCAAAAGACAGAATAAGAAGGTGTAAAGGAGGTAGGTGTAAAGGTGTGTGTCAGCCCAATAGCTATGGGAATCTTCCCAAGATCATCCAGTGTTGTAGCAGATCATTTTGTGTTCAGATAGACTCTGAATCTGATAATCTCTGGGACTTTGTCATCCTCCTACACTGCTGTTAATATCTCCAAAGGAGAGCAGCAGGATGTGGCTGCATCAGAGGCATCATTATTCTCCTTTGTCATCATCCAAAACACGTTATCTCACCTCCCACTTGGAACTACACCTGGTTTGTCACCAGCCAAAACAAAGAGCTACTGATGGGTGTGCACAAAAGCAGCTTTATGGCAATTACTCAGTTACAGCTGAGGACTGTTTTGTGTGTGTATCAGCACACCTCAGTGCTTCTGGTTTTGATTGGAGCAGGATGTGAAAGGGAAAGCTGGGCTCTGCAGGCAGTGCTGCTGGGTGCACACAGGTACAGGGATGCAGCACAGCACTCCAAGAAGTGCCTTTTCCCACCACAGCTGCTGCAGCCCAGGTGAGTGGGAGAGGTGCTGCAAGAACATGGCTTAGTAGGGAGCCCTCCCACAGGCCTAGGAAATACATACTGAGCAGGAGGATTAAAGCCTGTCAAAGATGGAATTGCTTCTGCTTTCATAATATTTTTCTTTTCGCCCTCCACAAGACTTGGCACAGCCCAGTGTGTTACAAAGCACTCTTTTTTCCCCTTACTCAGAACATCTTGAATTAATTCTTGGCAAAACTATCTAACTCTGTGTGTAGATAGGAACAAACTCCAGCCAAGCTGGGTCCTCCTGCAAGGCCACTCACCTGGCTCTATGTGCTCCAGGGCTTTGTGAGTGCACAGGTTTCCCCTGTGCTCCTGTGGCAGATGGGTGATGTGGTACAGCCCAGGCACCGATGTCAGCAGCCATGCACAGAGTTGCAGGTGTCTAGAGCTGACACAGAGAAATGCTTTTGTAGATCATAAAGGCAACTGAAAATGCCCAGCAAGGGAGTGCAGCTCAGATCAGCAGGTGTACAGTCAGACCTCACAGCATGAAGGTGCACAGGGAGCTCTGCACTGGCATCTCAGGAGCTCCTCTCAAGTGAGGCAATATCTGGAAATTGATGGGATCAGTGATATTTTGTTCGATGTCTGGGAGGAGGACTCTATCTTATCAGAAGGCTTATCAATTACTTTATTATACTATATTATTTTATATTATATTACATCTAAATTGAATCTGCTAAGCACTTAACTGCTCAGAATCTTGTGACTGTCTGCTGACCAACAGTCTGCACACACACCTGGCCCTGACAGGCCAAGGAAACAAAACACCATCACTTTGGGTTAACAATTTTTATATTGCATTCTACTTTGACACAACACAGGAGCAGCAAATGAGATAAGAACTGTTTTGATCATTCTTTTTTCTGCTGCTTTCACTGCTTCTCTCAGGTTCAGAGAATGTGAACCCCACAAGCTGGGGGCTTGGCCAGATGACCTGAACTGCCACATTGTTGAGAAGCATGGAGATGCCCAATCTGCCTGTGAGTCACAGAACACTTTCTGCTGCACCTTAGTCCCTGACCACACCTGCTGCCATCAGGGGTTATGTGCTAGATGAAAATCAATCAGATGTACGTGACAATTGAATATTCTCCAAACCATGTCTCCCCTTCGGGCTTCTCAAAGTGCTGCATCCATACAGGAACCTGCACAGGCTGGAGCCCGAAGCACCTGCTGGGTGTGGGAGAGGAATCCTTCCAGGAAATGGGTATAATGTGAAAATGCATTTCAATGCACCCTATCGACCCTCTGAAGGCACCAGCACCATCAGCATGGCCGTGGTCCTCAGGGACCTCCTCCTTTACTCTCTGTAACCCAATTGATTTTAGTGGCCACTCACTGCCTGCTACATTTAAGGTCTAGATTTTAAAGATCCTAAGTAAGAATATAAAGCACTGTCAAGTATTTCTGGGGTTTATGACTGAGCTGGAGAAGGAACTCAATATCCTTTTAGCAATTTGCTCAGCTAACATTTTAAAAAATCTATTTGTCTTAAGGGGCAGAAAGAAAATCAGGAGGGCAGAAACTAATAATCACTGAACTTGCTTCTGTATTTTTCCCTCTATCTCTCACAACCAAATGTTATTGCCAAAGTTAATTCTCATTTCCTCTCAGAAACTGTCCACTGTCTCTTCCATGGGCAGTGCTGAAATATAATGCAAATGTGAGCAGTTAAAATACCTGAAGAAAACAAAATCAGATTGGTGTAGTAACTCAGTGACGTTTCCCCCACCCTTCCTTACAAAGCACTCCTATTTTACAGCAATAGAAATCCTTTTGGAGTTTTGTAGCTGACCCAGAGCTGCAAAAAGAAGAAGAAGAAAAGAAAAGAAACAGAGAGGTAATTTTCAAAGTGAAATTAAATTAACCACAAAATCAAACATTTCCAAAGACACTTGATTTCATGTCGATTCCTTTTGGATTTATGCCATCTAAAACCAAAATATCAATATACATTTCAGGACTGATGGTCTTTTAATGCTCTGTGTTGCACTTCACAAGCTATAAGAAATATGATTGGATTTTTTCATGCCTAAATTAGTAACTAGAATCTATTTTGGAATGTATTCTTCCATTAAAACAAGAAATAATTGAGTTTGCATAATTATTAATCTCTTGTAATAATCCTCAATTGTACAAATTACTTTTCAGAAATACAAGCAGTTTCTTGCAGACAAGATGACATTTACTGCCTTCTTCATCTTCTGTATGCTGATGAACATGCTAACAGGTAAGATTACTACCAAATTTATCCTTGTTTATTTTTTCAAGCCCCCAGAAATATTTTGTTAGAAATACAGTATCTTCTATTTAGTGTTGCTGACATTTTAATCCCAACTGTTCAGGCTGTGAGTTCTGACTGACAGCCAGACTGAGGTGGTTTGTAGCAGTGACTGACTGCACACAGGGAATTCCTTGCCCTGTTGTTCAAGAAACAAAAATCCTTCTACACACAGGGTCTGATGTGGGTATTAAAGAACTTGTGAGCTTCTAGTTATACATGGAAAATGTTTGGTTAACAGAAAGTCTTTCTGTGCAGGAGCTGCCACTGATGTGTTTCCTCTTTACTTACAGATGCCCGATCCATCCAGGATGGAGATGGTAATTCCTAATGTGTTTTTATTTTCTTTGTGTCACTAATATTTAGGAGAGTAATTTGTAACTCCCAGACTTGATGCCCAGCAATGACTTTGGCAGGAATGCTTATTAACCTCAGTGGACTGAGGAAAAGCTTTCAATTAGTTCTGGTGAAAAAAAGAATAGTGAATTTTAAAAATTCCTTTAAAATTTATTAAAAGGTGGTAACATATTAATGTATAATAACAGAGCTAATTTCCAGTCTTAAAATGAAAAGGGATTACAGTCAAGTCACTAATTCTGTTGTACAAAATCCTAACTGGAATGCACCAGACTTAGATATGTATAGCACATCTGAGAATTTTGTCTGTCCTGAACCATAATGCTGTATGTGTATCTGCTTTTTGGCAAGAGATACCAGCTTTCATGACAAAAAGCTTAAAATTTACAAATTGCCACAAATCCAATTAGAGAAATGTTGGAATAAATCCCTTAGCACAGCTACCCTGTTGTTCATGTCACTTGGTGTGATTAGTCCATTGGATTAGTGTTTGCCTTTGATTAAAAAAACCCTCAACACCCTAATGATGTTTACACTGGCTTACTGATGATTCTATCATTTAACCTTTTTTTGGCTTTTCAGACAGAATTCTGTCTGAAAACAAAGTTGCAGAGAAGTATCTGCAATAACCAAGTACTGCCTGCAGCATCTCCAGAGCACAAATATGCAGAAAACATTATAACAGATATGAACAGAACAAATACACAATAAGGTCTAATATGATTACTTATCATTCAAACCTTTTTTTTCCTATACTCCATTCTATTTATTTAGAAATAAATCTTTTTAATATATCATCTCTAAAATATTTTTAATATATCATCTGTGTTTGTGTTCAGCAAATATTTTTGTGGCAACTTTTGCAACATTCAGGAGAGCCTGCATCAAGCTAGAATTAGAACCACGTTCAGGCAGTGTCCTGTTGCTCTCATTACCAGCAATTATTGTTTTCTTTCACACTGGGCCAAGCAGCAGCCTGCAAAGTGAATCTGAGGTCAGCTGGTATAAACAGTGAGTTCTCCTCTGCAGACAGCATTTGGCTGGTTCATTTGGTTTGTTATGTGCCATCTGTGCCTGCACGCTGCAAACTTTACTCTGTAAAATTAAAGTCTGACAACAGGATTGTTGGAGGTTCTTAATTCCTACTAAAGACCCTGGTCCCAAACTGAGTGGAAAGACGTTCATTCATCTAAATGGGCTTCAAATCAAAATAAAATACTGTGTTTAGCTTCACTGCACAGAAAGACATTTGTGACTGTGCTCTCAGCTGCTGTTTACATTTTATATATGCTTCTCTGTTTGCCCACATTTGGGCCCAGGGGTGGTCAATTCCTGCATTTTCAGAACTGATTTAGTTTTGCTGCTGAATTGTAAATCTTGTTTCAATGCCTGTGTCACATTCTGGTACTGCTAGAGCAGGCCCAAATGCAGCTGTCCCCCCCAGGTGGCAAAGCCTTTCCTCTCCATCCCTGTGGCTTGTTTCCTACAGTCCCCTGAGGAGAGGCACAGCTCTGCTGTTCCAGGCAGCACCAGGGCAGTATGGCCCCAGTCCCAGGGGCTCTGTGGGCAGTGTGCCCAGCTGCAGGGGCACACTATAGAGGGTGGTGCCTTATTCCTGATATTTTTCTATGGGGCAAAACAAATTATGTGGAATGAGGAGAAATGGCTTTCGATTGCAGTCGCTGCTTGCTTTGAAATAACCAGCAGCCTTCTAGAAATGAAACCAGCCCGAGGAATTCTTGAACTGGCGTAAATGTGGACATATCTCTTCTTTGCTGCTCCCCATCTTGTCCCGCTCTGTCACTCCTGGTGCATCTGGAGCAGGGAATACCGGCTCCATTTTCTGCAGAGAGGGGTCAATGGCTCTCCTTGCCTCTCTGCTACCAGAGGAGCACACCAGCCCCCAAAGGGAGCTCAAAACCCCAAACATGGTGGCTCCAAGCCCGACCTCTCAACAAAAGTGCTTTGTATTATAGTAATATGCAATATTTTATTTTGGTTGGGTTCTTTAGATCCCTACCAGGATGCTGCAGCCTTGCCATACTGGCCCTTCTCATCCAATGATTTCTGGTCCTATGTGGAATATTTCCGGAACTTGGGAGCCTACAACTGGATCAATGACATGGCCAGAGCCTTCTTTGCCCAGTTCCCTTCTGGGAGCCACCTTGGCTACCACGTACGCGACCATGAGCACTGAGAGCTTTGCTCAGCTTTGCCAGAGCTGCTGCCCAGGTGTTTGGGTGGGCTCCTCTCTGCCGCTGAACACACCTGGGCTGCCCTCACCTGCTTTGTGACACCACGGTCACGTGCAGCATTTTATGGCTTCAGTGAGTCTCTTTTTCACCATTTCTTGTAAAGGTGTTTGCGTGAACACCTGACTGCCAGCAAACATACCTGCACTGTGCCTTAGCCACTAAGTGACACTGCAGCCACATCCAACATTTCAGGCTTTAAATTATTCCCTTTTTAACAATTTATGCTTCTGTGTGACACAATAAACTTATTCATTCTGTTGCATGGCTTTGGGAGTTTTTTTTTAACAGGTGATGCTCTCAGCTTCATCTCAGGAGACTGCTCTCTGTGCAGAGGAGTACATGTGTACAGGAGTTACTCAACCAGTGCACCCAGTTTGGAGGCTGGAGGAGCTGCTAGTATCAGTTACAGCCCTCTCATTTGCAAGCCGATGCCTCACTGAGGCCTGAGGGGGCGCAGGGCTCGCCATCGCCACGGCGACAGGGCGTGGGGAGCAAGATGGCGGCCTCCATTGCTGGTTGCCATGGCCACAGGGCGTGGGCAACAAGATAGAGGCTTCCATTGCTGGTCGCCATGGTGACAAGGCGTGCGGGAGCAAGACGGCGGCCTCCATTGCTGGTCGCCATGGAGATGGGGGCGGGGTGAGCAAAGATGGCGGCCTCCATTGCTGGTCGCCATGGAGATGGGGGCGGAGTGAGCAAAGATGGCGGCCTCCATTGCTGGTCGCCATGGCGATGGCGCGGCCCTGCGTGGGGGCGGCCCTTGCGCACGGCGCCGCTGCGGCGGCGGAAGTGACGGCGCGGAGGGGCCGCCATGAAGCCGGCGGTGGACGAGATGTTCCCTGAGGGCGCCGGCCCGTACGTGGACCTGGATGAGGTGAGGCGGGTGCTCCGGTGCCGCGGCCGTGGTGCCGCGGGGCGGGGGCGCTCAGCGGCCGCTTTCGCAGGCAGGGGGAAGCACGGGGCTGCTGATGGACCTGGCCGCCAACGAGAAAGCGGTGCACGCCGACTTCTTCAACGGTAAGGACCGCCTGCTCCGGGGCTGCCTCGGCAAACCTCGCCCGGCTTCTCTGCCCTGCCTGTGCTCGCTAAAGCTGTGCCTGACCACAGCTCTGGGTGCGGGGTTTTCCTCTTCGGGGAGTTCAGTGTGTTAATCGCTACCAGGAAAAATACCTTGCTGTGCTCGTATAACAAATAGCTTATGTTGAACAGTGTAAATGCGTGTAAAAATGTGGGCTTGTCTGTGCAATTCGTGCCTCACCGCCCCTCACAGGGAAGGTTTTTTTTCGAATTCCTGAACCTCCGTGCTGTCGGTTTGAAGCCATTCCCCACTCCAGCCCATGTCAAGAGTCTGTCACTATCCTTGGAGGCTCCCTCAGGCGCTAAAAGGCCACCCCGAAGCTTCTCTTTTCCAGGCTGAACAATCCCACTTCCCAAATCCTGTGTGTAAGGATTTACAGCTGCTTTGGGGGAGAGCAGCTACATATATTCCACGTAGGGGTGGGGTATGCAACACTGTGCTGCACCTGGTGGCTAAAGGGGTTTTTATGCTACTGAAGAAGTGCATGTAGGCATTGCAACCGTGAGTTTTACATGTTATTAAATGTTTTATACGTTATTAAATCTTGCAGCGGCAGTGTTGGTATCACAAGCTGCTGTTGATTCCAAAATAAAGTACATTTTTCATTTTGCTCAAGACTTAGGATACAGGAGTGGAAGGCAGTTCTGCTCTCAGCTGTCTGTTGGAGCCAGCATATTCAGGAGTAGCTGTTTCCATCTATTTCTACCATCACACAGTGGAATTGTGTTCCAGCTCTTCTAGATGAGGATTCAGCCTCAGTTTATTGTAGATTCTTGTAAATTGCCTTCTGTAAGAATAAAGACTGTGTTCACTTAGGTGATGAGTTTATGTTCGGTACACAAAGAAGATGCAAGGCTGAGTAGTTAGGAGTAATTCCAAATGTGATTGGAACCATTTCACTGCTGGGAGATGAGTTTTGAGACAGAAATGTGATTGGCACCTTTAGAGCAATTGAATGCTTTTGAGGAAGGGCTTTTTAACACAAAACAATTAAGTGTTTTTGAGCAATTAAATGTTTCTGAGGAAGGGCTTTTTAACACAACTCCCAGATCATTGGTGTGCAAAATCATCACCCTGATGCTGCATTTCTAATAACTGGTGCAGTAACTCTCAGTGTCTGAGTTCACCTTTATTTCTGTCCTCAGTCCAAGGAACAAAGTACTGTTCTTGCATGTGCATTTGTAACACTGAAGCTTCTGAGGTTAATTTTTGTCTTGTTTTCCTGACTAGATTTTGAAGATCTCTTTGATGACGATGACATCCAGTGAACTTGGGTGTGCAGCAGAGCTGAGATGTGGAGTTTTCTCTGAGATCACCCCTGCAGGCCATTATTTATTAAATTAATCAAAATGGGAAAATCACAGAGGGGAGAAGAAAGCCTGGATAAGCTGCTTGGGGAATATGAAAACCAGATAACTGTAAAGATAACTGAGGAGGGAAGTGTGCACTGTTATTTCTAGGAAGCTGGGTGTAGATTTTCCTGGAAATTTCATTTGCTGATGTGCTTATTGAATAAAATACTGAAGAAACACACATCTCTCTGACTTATAAAAGTAGAAATTGCTGTCTTCTGAGCTCCCTTAGAGTGATTATTTTGGCATTAAATAATTCATTGTTGCTTTTGGATATTACATAAAAGATATGCAGTAGGGCACATGCTGCCCAGGAAAGTTTTGTTCATCCCACAGTAAGGATTGTCTCAGGATCAGATGGTTCTTGTTCTGAATAGTCCAATTCACACTGAGAAGAGTGTGGGTTGTCTTTGTTTCAAGACAGAGAGCTACCATCAGCATTTCACTTTTAATTTAGGGAACACAGAAACAAAAAGTAACTTCACCTTGATATGTTAAGCAAAGAAATGTTCTGACCTCAGATTAGGAGAATGCTTGTATTTTCAAATATAATTTAATTCTTGAAATTGTACTGGAGAGAAGAAGAAACAGTAACATTTTCTTTTCCTGCAGAAGCTAATGCACTTATTTGTGCTTAGAGGTCCAGTGTATATGAACCAGGCTGTTGAAATACTGTTCAGATTTTGATATAAGCTTTTCAAAACATGAAAATGTTTCATTCTTACCCTTCAGTGAGTGAACTGAATCCCAGAATGAAAGGAACAGGTGAGTTTTTAGTATGTTTTTTTCAGAGTCAAGAGTGTAATCCTGTCCAATCTCAAATGCAATCTGTATTCTATAAATTGATCACAGACTAAATACTGTGACTGATCTTTCTTTAAACACTTCACACTACTTGAATGTTGCCTGCAGTGAAACCCTTTCATACCTCTGTCACATTTTTATTTCTTTAGTTTGCCTTCAAAAAGGAGATCTTCAATCTAACAGTAACTCTTCTAGCCAGTGAGTTTAAAAAAGGAAGCACAATAACCCCAGTGGGATTTAGGTGTCTTTTGGTTGTGCTGCTGTGGATTTCTGCACTCTTTCATCATGCAGTGTGCTCTGACATCTTCTCTGCTTGGTGCCTGACTCTGCTGTGTCCCTGGAGGAACAGCCTTGCTCAGGCACTGGCCTTTCCCTTTTAGTGCTTGCTGACAGCCTGGGCTTTCCAGTTTTCCTCACTCAGACTGGGGTAAAACCATTTGAGTGGTGGCAAATGGGCTTGGGCTGCCTGGGGCCCTGGTGCTGTATGGAATTTGCAGGCAGCCCCAACGAGGGGAGAGAATGATGCATCTGACTCCATCTTATCAGAAGGCTAATGAATTACTTTATTATGCTATATTATTCTATACTATATTACATTACATCTAAACTGACTCTGCCAAGCACTGAACTGCACAGGTGCCTGTCACCCAACAGTCCTGACACACACACACATCTGGCCCTGACAGGCTAAGGGAACAAAACCCCATCACTGTGGGTAAACCATATTGCATTCTGCTTTGGCACAAACACAGGCACAGCAAATGATAAGAATTGTGTTTTCTTTCTCTGATGTTCAGAGAATGTGAAACCCAGAAATATTGTTGGGAGGAATTGTGCCTTGCTTTTCTCTGTGAAGAGAAATGTGGTGACAGTGTTGTGCTTTCTCCAAACTATGGTTTAAGAAATGAGTTGCTACTAGGAAATGGAGCCTTTTGGGCAGGTGCAAAAGATGAAATAAAACTCAAGAAGCAACTCTTGTCCTCTGCTCTTTTATCCACTTTTGCTGATTCCTCAATGTGGTTGGTTTTGGAATACATCCTTGTCAGTATTTTGTAGATACTTCTTTGTTTTTCATTTGCTTCCTTAAGTTGTAAGAAACTTGAGCTTTAATTTGACCACAGCAGCAGGAGTATATTCTGTGATAGAAACCCACCTTGAACAGCTGCTCTTCAGTAGGCATGGTGTTCTCTCCTTGAAAGATGTCTGAAACCTCAGTGAACATTGGTTTGCAGGTGCCAATGGTGAGTAACCTCTCACCTGATCAAAACATGGAATTCTCTCTGTGGAACTGGGTCCAGCAGTTCTCATCCTGGTAGGGTGTAACTATCCACTCAAGGTAGGTAGAGCTAACACCTTTTTGTGAAGATTTCCAGAAACTCAGGGTTTCACATCGAAAAGCAGCATTAATAGCACTGCTGGCACCTGGGAGGTGTGGTGTGTGTGTCTGTGGGGAGGGAACTTCATGTGTGCAGTGCTTAAAAGTGTTTGAGTTCATCAAAGTCCTCAAGCTGTGCAAAACTGGAATCCCATGAAGTGCCTGGGTGTGCAGGTGATGCTGCTCTGGCTGTAGCTCCTGGGGGTTCTGGGTATTCCCAGTCCTTCAGTCTGGTACCTGTGTGGGTCTCCTGGGATGAAATGAAAGGAACAGAGGTGGGATATTACCAAACATGCACCTTGGAGCTGTCTGCAGTATGCAGTTCCCTCCTGCACAGTGAGACTGAGAGTGTGCATCACATCATCTCTCCAAAGAGGGCTGTCAGTGTGTTAAACTTGCATCAGGAGCTGAGGTTGGTTTGGGTCCCTGCTGGAGCAGTGGCAGATGAAGAACAAAATGCCCTTCAGCTTCACATTGCTGCTGTGTTCCCATTTCTCAAGGCTTTTGGTCCAATTAGTCTGGGGCAATCAGCCTTTTGTCAGGAAATAATCACAAGATGTCAAAATCTCTAATAAAAATTGATGTGAACAGCATTTGGCTGCCTTGGCCAATTCATTTCTTGAGCTTTGATTCCTGTCCCTTTTGTGGAGATTGACACCTCCCATAGGAAGTGTTTCTTAGGGAACAAGGCTGTTTGAACAGCAATATGCACCCATTCAGACTGATGTGAATTCATTTACAAGCTGCTGGGTACTGCTGAGTGTTTCCATGTCCAAGTAAAGGCTCCAGTCTGAATAATTTTGTGAATTGTCCCAGTGATTGCAGTGGGACAGCTGGCAATCCATAAATCCATAAAGCTGAGGCTTGGCAGGATGAGGTCCTCAGTGCTGAAATGCCTTAGAAGGGTGTAGCCAGATGAAAAGCAATCCCTCCAAAACACTTAAATGTCAGCCTGTTCCCTTCCATACTCTCAACAGGCCCCAGCTCTGTCTTCAGGGAGCTGCAAACTGTCCCAGTACATTCTTTGGAAATAAAATGTACAATCTATTTTGAGCTGAAAAGAATCCACTCATTGTGAGAAAGTTGCCATGCTAAAGGAAGCTGGCTGTCATCTGTGCATAATATTCCTGCAGTGCTGCTTCTGAGCTGGTTTCCAGCTTATCCAGGGTTCCACTGCCCTTCACATGAGCAGGAACAGGCAAGCTCAGACCTAGTGTGGCAATAGTGGATTTCCTTGGTGGCTTTTTGCTGAGTTAACTTCCAGGGAATAAAAAGTTTTCCTTTTATTATTTTATTTCAGTGATTGAAGTGGAAGGTATTTTTCTTGATAAAGAAGGAATTCATTTAGATGAATAAGTGGATTTCTTCCTGCCTCCCTGGGGTGTTGAGAAGCTGGCAGGCACCTTCCTGCTCTCAATGTGCAGTTGTTGAGCACATGAGAACGTGCTGGGCAGATGACAGTGCAGCCCTGTTCCCTGAAGTCCCTGTTGGTGATGGGGCTGGAATGCCAGTGTCACATCAGGGATATTTTAGAAAAGCACAATGCAAGTCAGTCCTTGGCAGCAGGGGTGGCTTTGAGCACAAAGATTTGCTTCCATGTTTTTGCTGTCAAGTTTATTTATCTTTTGAGTTTGCCTTTTATATTTGTTTCAGTTGGCCTTTGCCAAGCAGCAGGGTAAGAATCCTGACTCATGTTACAAACCTTCTATTCAAGTTCTATAAGGAGTTCAGAGCAGAGGGAGACAGGAGCAGTGTCTTTTAAAGCTTTTAAAATTCACAAATATGACTATTTTGTGAATGCTGCTTTCTTATTTATGAAAAAAGGTTTAAGTAATCCTTGTATGAACTCATTTAAACGTAAAGCCTCCTGGAATATTGTGAATAAACAGATGCACAGCTGAGAATGTTGTGTATGAGGTGGGTGACAGAGCAAGGGACTGTGACAAAGCATCCCTGGTGCTGACAGGAGCTGCCCCACTAAAGGAGTCCCAGCTGGGGATGCTTGGTGAGGACACTTCAGAGGGGACCCCTGCCACAGGACAGTGGCTCTGTCCTGTCACAGAGCAGAGCTTCCTATTCAGGCCGTGCTGAGCTCCCAGTGCTGCTCCCTGAGCTGTGCCCTCCTGGTCTCCTGCTGCTCTGCAGCTGCCTCTGCATGGCTGGGCTACAGGGGCTGTGCTGTGGGAATCACCTTCCCTGTGCTGGGCCTCATCCAGGATGGCAGATCCACCTTGGCCTTCAACACTTGCCAAAACACAGAACTAGAATGGCTTCTCTGGAAATGCCTGTCAAGGAGCAGAGAAGCTGTGCTGTCCTGACTCTGCAGGCAGATCTCCACTTTCACAGATGCCCAGGTTTCAGAGGCAGCTGGGTGGGTTGGTTCATACTCCCTGTCCTTCCCTGCCTGACTCCAGAAGGGAATTAGAGATTGTCTTCAAGTGTCATCTCTCTGCCACCCTCCCTGATGCCTCTCCATAAATCTCTCCTGCTTTTATGAGCTGGATTCTACAGATTGCCTTGAGGGTGGGAATGTCTGCAGGAAGAAATAGATACTGACATTGAATGCTTCCATTTCACTGGGAATAAACCTTTCCTTTCCCCTGGATTGGCTGGAGGGTGATGAACTGCACCTCCATGGAAGGAAGTTTCCCAGTGTTCTCAAAGAGCAGTGGGCTGGGCTGATCATTCCAGGGTGAGCTAAGGGTGGGTTTGCTCATTTGCAGTCCCATGGAGACTGAGTCAGTCCATCAGGGACCTACACCCAGCACAAACAGAATCAGAGAAACATGTGGCAGCGCTGGTTTCCTGCACAGTATTTCAGAGACTCTAAATCTGATGGCATTTCTTGAATGGAAGAAGGGTGGCTGATTAGCCAAATGTCAGACTTGATCCTAATCCCTCTGCCTGCTTCCATGACATAAACCCTCTAGTGAGTTTATACTTCAGGAATGCAAGTCTTGCAAGCAATTTATCTTTTTCTTGTAGCTCTTCATGGTTTAGTGCATCTGCTATTTGTATTCCAATTAATTACTGGCACAAGTGATTACATGGGGTTGAAGTACAATTAGGACCAGCCTATAATTGTGTTTGAAAGGGCTGTGGATGCTTTCACAGATGGTTTCCCTGCTGGATGAGACTGGTCAGTCTCTCCAGCTGTCTCCAGCTGTCTTCAGCTTTTCATGTTATTTCTTCCTAATTGTTAGTGCAGTGACTTCAATCTTTCACTGGGGAGTGTTCTTGTTTTCTGCCTCTTAGAGTACATTAGCTTCTAAAGGGAAAAGCATCCTTTTAAACCTGCCAGAGAGGCAGTAAATAGTGAGACATAGCTTTGTACAAGGCATCTGCTGTCAGGATTGATTAAAAACCACAAACTAAACCATTTAAATTTGTTGGAGAGCAGGTGATTCAGTGCCCTCTCAGCATGCCAGTGTGGTTGTTGCTCTTTTCTTACAAGATAATTGTGTGTTCGATGCAGTGTGATCCACAGGAGCCAGCCCAGGCCTTGGAGATGTGCCTGTGCTGGCCAGGTTGTCCCTTCCCATGGGTTTATGAAGCATGGAGGGAGAGTAAAACCACAACTCCATAATGGAAAAAGGCTGGATTCCTTAGGAACTCCCCCAAGCTCATCCCCCAGGCCCTCATTCTCGGGAGCTTGCAGTTTATTGCAGCCCTGACACACGTGAAAAGTCTCTGTCTCGGCCCGCACGTTCCAAGAATGAGTCGGGGTTCTTCAGTTCTCGATCTCAGAGTTGTTTATTGTATCTTAGCTATAAAAATTTTTCTCTTGCCCTGCTGAGATCCATCCAGCAGGACAGACAGAGGCACTCTGCCTGCCCCCAGGGCTGTGTTATCTCTTTATACTACAAACTACATATAACATGTTTACAATTACTTTCCAATACCTATCACCTGTGTTAGACAGTGAGCTTCTACTCTAACCCAATCCAAAAGTGCCACCATCACAGCAGAAGATGGAGGTAGAGAAGAAGAAGAAAGGCTGGACATGCCCAAGTCCCTCCATCTTGTCCCCAAAACCCCCATTCTAAAAACCTCAAAATCTACCCCTTCACCCCCTGATAATTTTATTATTATGCTGCTTAAACTTCTGTGACTTTCAGGTCTTCATACAAAGCTGGTAATTTGTTCCATGGGTCATAATCAAACCCACAGGTGTTCTGGGCTGTGTGCCAGGGTCTCTGAGCCCCCTGGCAGGGGTCCTGGTGACTCTGGACACCCAGAGGGATGCACTGAGTTCTGACACCTCATTATCCCCCAAACCCTGTCTGCAGCTCTTCCTTGAAAGCAGCCCAAGGCCAGCATGGAGCCCTGCAGCTCCCTGCCCATGGTCAGCCTGGCCATGTGCCCCTGATGTGGCAGAGCTGGCAAGGTGCAGGTCTGGTCTCCATCCCACAGGCAGGAACTTGGAGCTGCTGGCCCATCAGGACTCCCCAGGGTGATTGGTGGCCATGCTCAGCTGCTGCTCCCAAAGCTTCTCAGCACGTTTGGGCTGGCTGAGACCCCCATGCAGACCTTTGCAGGGGCTGGGCAGCCTCAGGAGGCAGGGAAAGGGGGCAAAGGGCAGCTGTGGGGCTGCAGGGGGGCAGAGGCACTTCTCTGCCTGCCCTGTGTCTGTGCTTGCTTCCTTGGTGGACTGAGACTCTATTGGGAGCAGTTGCCTTCTAAGATAGATGGGAGGTGGCTTAAACTGGAATCTGGTGCCTGCTGGGAAAGTGCTTGTCTGAGCTGAGCAAGAATCTTACAGAGATTTGAGGTGAAAGGCTTCTTACAACAGTCCCAGTCCCTGAAGGGAGGGCTTTGAGCCCTGTTTCCATGGTGGGTGTTTGCCTTGGGCTGCTGTTTGCTGGGCTTTGAGGTGCCTGGCTGGGACATGCATGAGCAATACAGGCACTCTCCTGGTGCTTGGTGAAGCTGCAGTTCAGTGTTTGTGTCTGTGAGAAGAGTCAGTACGTGGAACTGCAGTGCCTTAATGACTTTCTTTAACATTTTTCCCAAGGTCTGAGTGCTGGAGTTCTGGATAAAGCTGTAAGCATGTTTGCTCCTGCTGCATGGCAGCAAAGAAAGCAATAATTTGTTTTGGCTCCCTCTTGGGAACTGGTCTTTAAACTTGTATAGCCTCCTAATGTTTATCCCAAATGCCTCTTAGTACTCTGGCTGTTTCAATTTTCCCTGCCTTCTGAAGATCCATCTGAAAACATTTGAGAAAAACAGTGCAAAAACTCTGACTTGCTCCTTTCAATTTAAGTCTCTTACACCATTTGATCCAGCAAATGCTGCATTTTTAAATCTCTTTTTTTAATGGATTTCTGGCTTTTTTAACTTTTGCCCTGTTCCCTTCCCATTAATTCCCACAATAAGAGCAGTTTTTTTCCCAGCTCACTGAATTTAGCATGACCAGATTGAGCATCAGTTTCACCCTTGCTAAATCCAGGGCTTGAAGCCTTCAGGGCCAGCAGAGGCCCTGGCTCTGGATGGACATTTAGGCTGGATTCAGGGTATTTGGTCAGGAAATAGTGGAAATAGTTGGGAAAACCAGAGCTCATCTTACCCCAGAAGAATGCAATACAGTATAAGGTGGTGAGATGCTGAAGCCTTGATGAAATTTAGACTGTGGAGTGTTTCTTGAGAAAGCAAAAGGGGGATAGCCCTGTGTTTGCCAGCCTATGGTGTCCCCACCTTGCTGGAAAAAAAATTAAAAAAGGATTTCCTGGGCTGCCTGGTGAGGCTAGGAGTATACCCCTTTCTTCAAGCCCTTCCCAACAAGACACACACAAAAAAGTGGAAACATTCTCATTGAGAGAGCTTTTTATTGTTTTTTATTTGCAGTGTGGTAATTCACTGGAGTGTGGAAAATGATGTTGCAAGTTGAAGCTCTTAAAGCTGTTTTGTGCTTGTAATACTGCAGTAGCTCTGCTCTGTGTTGGCTGGCTCTGAAGCTTAGTAGCAGGAGTCTTCTTTGAATGCATCTGAGAAACCATCAAATCCTCTTTTAGCTAAAAGTCAAGCAAGCTCCTTGGGGAGCAGGTTGATGGGATTGACACTAATTCCAGCCTTAACACTCTTCTGCATTCAGGTAACCTTGCCCAAAGCTGGGGCAGGGATGGGTTTGTTCATCCCAGGAGCCCACTCCACATGGGAGCCTTCAACACCACCCAAAGCTCTGCCCAGCTGGTGGGCAAACCATGGCTTATGGCACACTTAGGGCCTGGAAAAGGACAAACACAGCTGATAGATCTCAACTTCTGCCTGCACCTGGGACAAGTGGGGAGTAGGGGAGTGTGTAGTGGGGAGATGGGACAGGATCTTTGTGGTCACCTCAGGACCCCCAAACCACACAGTCAATGGGCTGCTTTTGTTGCATGGCCTCCCTGGTGCTCACAAGGCTTCTCAGATAAATCCCAAGAGAAGATCCCTGCTCTAAATGCAGCCTGCTGTCTGCATGAGAGATAACAATAGGGGATAAACATAAAAAGAAAATCAAAGGATTAAAACCAGTGGATGATAATAATTTGAATATATTCAAAGATCTGGGCTGAAAAAAGGGAGACAACAAACCAGGAGTGGAAGTCAAAGGCCCTAATAAATGGGAGTTACAAAAAATTGAGCCATCTGTTCCAGCTGAAAACAAGAGTACTCTGCTATTGTGAGAAGTATTTTCCTTCTTCTACTCAAACTTTAAAATGCTGAGTAAAATTTCTACAATTGGTTTAAATGGATTTAGGTGGCTAAAAAAGGGAAATTTAGAATGTCATATTTAAATGCAACCAATTTTTCTCTTCTCACTTCTAAATTTAAAGGAAGGTTAAGCCATGTTGAGAGTTTTTCATGACATGGCAGGAGTGGTATCTGACTTTGGGCTGAGGTTTCCACAGAAAGCAAAAGCAGAGGTAGGAGTGAACTCTTGGTTCCATGGAAGTACTGCTATGACCTCAGTGATTTCACAGGAGAAAGGGTCCCCCCTTGGCAAAAGGCAATTTTCTGGTAAATACATTACAGCTATAGCGCCAGTGCCCCAGGACACGTCTGGGGTTAAGCCACCTCCTCCTTTTCCACATGGCACCCCTTACTTTAGTAGGTGTCTGGGTCAGGGTACAGGAGGAAGCCCATGAAGGTGGAATCATTGAGGTTGTCAGCGTAGACCCCATTCTTGTCCCCATCCCCGTACACCTGGAGCCAGACCTCGTCCCCGGAGCTGAGGTGCAGCAGGACGGAGCCGCTGGCTTGGTCCACGTTGTTGCTCTGGAACTGGTCGTAGGTGAAGATGACAGCCTTGTCCTTCCTGTAGAGGCTGACCTTGACATCTGACAGGTACACAGTGAGGTGGTAGGAGAAGAAGTAGGTGCCGGGCACGTTGCAGAGGAACTTGCCCGTGCTGGGGTCGTAGTGGCCCTGCTCGTTGTAGAAGATCTTGCTGAAGCGGATGGGAACGTTGGGAGCAGGGCTGTGCTCCGTCAGCCCCACGCTGAAGGCAGAGCGCTGCACAAAGGCATCTTTGCCCTTCTGCCCTGGGATTCCAGGAATTCCAGGAGATCCAGGGGGTCCGGGAAAGCCTCGGCTTCCTACTGGGCCCGGTTCACCTTTGGGACCTGCCGGACCTGTGGGACAGAGTGGGGCTGGGAGCTGTGCTTGCACTGTGTTGGAAGCTGCTGCTGAAGTGCAGAGGGGGCTGTGGTGTGAGCCCTGCTCAGCTCAGAGCTGAGGAAGGGCTCAGGGATCTCAAGAGCCCCCAGGGGCTGAGGCAGCGAGTGGAAATCCTGCTCACCCCCCACCCTGGCTGAGAGGAAAACATCAGAAAAAACTTCATTAACTGGGAAAAAAAACCCCACACCTAACTCTGACTTGGGTTATGGAATCTCCACCCCAGGAGATAATCAAAAGCCATCAGGATAAAGATCAGGCATGGACCCACCAGACATGAAACCTGTTGGGACAGGGACTGGGACTCGAGCAATGACATACCACCTGCTCCTCACCAACCTTCATCTCCTTTATCTCCCTTGAGTCCATCTCTTCCATCCTTCCCATCCCGGCCGGGGGCACCGTTGTGGCCAGGGTAGCCAGGTGCTCCTCCCATCCAGTTGGCACATGGCATTTTGGGGTCAGGCTGGGGGGTCTCCTGGGCAGCCACCCCTGTGGAGTGGGGGGCCAGCAGCAGCAGCAATGAGCACAGCAGGAACCCTGCCAGGCCCCTCATCGCTGGTTCCTGATGTGGACAATTGCTTTGTTAACTTTAAAGGTTAATAGAGAAAAAAAGTGAACACTCTTCCTCCCCCCCGCCAAATAACAGAGAGGCACAGAAGACTAAATTTCAGTCAGTCCCATCTGAAGGAAAGCAGTTTGTGCTGCTGGTGTGAGCTCCATGAGCCAAGCTGAGCCCCTGGGGCACAGCCAGAGCACAGCGGAGCAAAGACCAGCTACCCCCCCAGCCCTCTCAGGCTCTGTGCAAGGCACAGATGTTTCAGGACCCAGCACAGCAGATGCCAGGGTATCTGTGGCTGATCTCCTTGCAAAGCTCTGCTCAATTAGCCACAAGAAGCCCTGGCTCCTGCCTGGGTGAGTGAGCAGCTGATGGGAGGCACGGGGCTTGCAGAGTTGTCTCAAACCCTCTACAGCCTCCCAGGCAGGGGTGGGTTCTCACTGCACGTACACCCTGCTCACCTGGGTCTATCCAACACGAACAGAAACCACAGCCAGGCTTCCCAGCTTCCCTGAGACACAATATGAAATTATGATACTGGAGTTTTTTCCCATCTGAATTGTTTTTTGATTACGGGAAGACAAATTGTGCAGTGTTTAGGCACTGTAGGATTGCATTTCTCTTTAATCTGCCTGCTTTGCTGGTCACAGCAAAACCAGGCTGGTGGTGACACCCTGCAGCCAGCCTGGCTTTGTCCTATGCTCCCAGCCCCTGGTGGGCTTTGAGTCAGGCTTTTAGAACACAAGAGATTTTAAAATTACCACTGTTGTGGGATACTGCTCCCTGGGCAGGGTTTATACTCTGGAACAGTAAAGGTATCCTGTTAGGAGCATTGTAAGTGGCATAATAGGCAATAAAAAGTGAGCAACAGCATGGCAATTAGAGTCCCTTAGCTCTGTAATTTTCAAGAAAAATAATATTTTGGAGCAATTTCTTTGCAGGATTGCTTTTCCTAGGCAAGCTATTCAAATGTCGTATTTTAAATAATGTCTTATGAGCTCTGGTGTAATTGCTTCAAAGGAAGCTGAAGAAATGTGCTGGTTTTAGCTGGGGCAGAGTTAATTTTCTTTGTCCATGTGTTGTGTTTTGGATTTGTGCTGAGCACAGGGCTGATACCACAGGGGTGTTTTTGTTATTGCTGAGCAGTGCTTGCACAGCATCAAGGCTTTTTCTGCTCCTCACACCACCAGTGAGGAGCCTGGGGTGCACAAGGAGTTGGGAGGGGACACAGCCAGGACAACTGAGCCCAGCTGACCCGAGGGATATTCCAAGCCATGGCATGATGCTCAGCTCTAAACCAGGGGTAAGGCTGGCCCCAGGCTGCTCCTGGGGGGCTGCCCAGTTATCAGTGAGTTGGTGCTGAGCATCTGTCTTCATTTGCATCACTTATCTTTTTCTTATTTTCCTCTCCATTACAATTTCTTATTGTTTTTATTGCTATTTTATTTCAATTTCTACATTGTTCTTCTCTCTCCCCATGAGTGTTCTCACTTTTACCAGTGCAATTCTCTCTCTCCCATTCTGCTGTAGCAGGGGTGAGCGAGTGGCTCCGTGGGGCTCGGTTGCAAGCTGGGGTTAAACCACAACAGTAACAAAGAGCTTGCCATGATTTCAGTTATTCTTGCAAAAAAAGTATTTATATTGAGGATATTGAAGGGGCTTTGAAAAAACAAAATTAAAAGCTCTCTTGAATAGCTTTCGTGGGCAGTGCCTAATACTTAAAATCAGGAGACTCCCAAATCTGTGCCCACCCAGCCAGGCTCCAGCAGCCACCCAGCACTCTGAAATGGCAGTGCCCTGCCTTGGGGGCAGTTTTGGGGCTTAGGGTGCTGTGTGGTCCAGTGGGCACAGCCTGAGCCTTAGGCAGTGTTCCTGTGTTCCCTGCACTTTGGGAAGAGAAACATCCCCTTGCAGCAAGGGATGTAGTGGAACCAGCATGGGGCAGTGAAACTGATGTCTGTAAATCCTGAAAGTGGCTTGGTTTGCTAAGCAACGTGTGCACAGTGATCACACCTTGCCATGCCCCAGTGGCACCCTTGTCCTCCCTGCCTGGGTCCCCTCCAGCTCATGCACATACCAGCACAGGCTGTCTGGGGACACCTAACTGTGTTACAACATGGTGGTGATCCACAGAAATGTGGCTCAAAATTGTGTTTCTTGAGCTGTGTTCTGGTGATTTTGTTGGGGTTAGTTCTGCTTCCTGGTGCCCTGCCTAGAACTCAAATATCATCTCAATTTTAGTGGAGTGCCCCACAGCCAGGTCTTCTACTGGTGCAAAATAACCCCTCCTGTAAGGCCACAAGCAGTGCAGCTGTGAAGAGCCAAAGCAGGGCTGCAGAAGCTTTTCTGGGGGCTGCCTGGCCAGTCTGCTCAGAGCCGTGCCCTCCCCAGCATCAGAGCACACATCACACACTCAGTGCTCCCCTTGCTCAGGAGAACAGTGCTGTGAAGTGCAAGGAAAGAACATCTTCTCTCCCCACAGTTTAACTCAAGCACAGGTGATTTCTGTGC
>WBNP01003063.1:0-14040 GCA_013401095.1 Passerina amoena | reverse complement strand
GAGGCGGCACAGGCACAGGGATGGGCAGGGCTGGCAGCAGCGCCCAAGGCCAGGCCTGCAGCAGGGGACAGTGGCTTTTGCGGCCATGGGCGGTGCAGGGTGGCTGCTCACCCGAGGCCATGGCAGTGTGATGAGGGGTGGGGGACGGGAGGCCTCTGGGAGTCAGGAGCCCACGGGGGACATGGCTCCTTCCCATCACACTTTGCTGTGCATTGTGCAAGGCCAGCAGAACAGCTTTTGGCCTCAAGGGATTTTCCATTCACTGAGGGATGGATCCCCAGTCACAGCCCAACCTCTGCTGGGCATTAGCTGACTCTCTGCCTTTTGCAGGTGAGGGATGTGCCATGTGCCATGGGGTGGCTTTGGCACTGGCCTGCTGGGGCTGCTGGGGCTCTTCTCCCAGTGCTAGACTCTCCTGGACTGTCATCCAGGGATGCTGAGCCACCCCTTGGGCCCAGGGACAAGGGGACACACCACACTGGGTGGGCTGGGGGACCCTGGCCCTGGCTGAGGACGTGGCACCCACTGCCACACTCTGCCCAGCGCTGGGGCTCCTCCTTTCCCGGCCCATTTCACACAGACAAACGGGCTCTTTTCCTCCCTCTGATGGGCAGCGCGGACAGAGCAGCTCCCTGCCAGGCTTGAGCAACAGCGCGTTTCTCTTCCTGGCCATTGCAAATAAACTTCCCTGGCCTCAGGGGAGCCGTGCTTGGCTCCTGACGAGGCGAGGGATCTTGGCACAGCAGGAGTTCTCATGCCGAAGGGACAGAGAGAGGTTTTGTCCAGGAAGCAGAGCCCTGTAAATACTGCCCAGAGCTCCTTTTATTGAGTCACAGCTGTTCCCAGGGCTCGTTTTGCAGGGTTCAGGGTGCTGCTTTGGCCTCCCCGGGCTGGCCAGGGGAACTGGGGGATTCTGCATGATGGCATCCAGCTCCCCTCTGCTCCACTGAGCCAGGCACTGGCTGCTTTCACAGAATCACAGAAGCACAGAAGCACAGAATCACAGAATAATGAGGTTGGAAGAGACCTCTAAGATCATCCAGTCCAACCCATGCCCTAACACCTCAACCAGACTACAGCACCAAGTGCCATGGCCAGTCTTTTTTAAAACACATCCAGAGATGGTGATTCCACCCCCTCCCTAGAAGAGCATTCCAGTTGTTTTATTCCTTTCAACACAGCCCGGGCTCGTCCGGGGCTCCCTCTGGGCTGGCAGGAGCTGTGCAGGGAGCAGAATGAGCTCAGTGCTGCGGGGTGCGGGTCAGCCCTGGGAGCGCCTCCCCTCCGAACGCCCCCAGCTTTCACTCCCTGCAGGGATCGCATCTTCCACCGGCACCTGAGAGCGCAGCTCTGCCTGGCTGAGCTGTTAATGAGCGACTTAATGAGGCTGCCACTTGCCCGTTCAAATGAGCAGCTTGTCGGAACTCAGTGCATCCCTCCGGGTGTCCAGAGTTGCCACGGACCCCGCTGGGGGGCTCGGAGACCCTGGCACAGCCCAGAACACCTGGGGATTCGATTTTGACCCCTGGAGCAAGTTACCAGCTTTGTATGAGGACAAGAAAGTCACACAGGTTTGAATAGTGTAATAACAAAATGATCACAGGGTGAAAATGTAGATTTTAGGATTTTTGGTATGGGGGTTATGGGGACAAGATGGAGAAATCTGACTGTGTCTAGCCTTTCTTCTTCTTCTTGTTCTCCATTTTCGGCAGTGATGTTGGCACTTTGGGATTGGTTTAGAGTAGAAGCTCACTGTCTAACATAGGTGATAGGTATTGGGAATTAAGTGTAAATATGTTATATGTAGTTTGTAGTATAAAAGGACAACACAAAGAGTGCCTGTGGCTGCCCTGCTGAGCGGATCTCCGCTGGGCAGAAAGAAAATGTTACAGATAAGGATTAATAAACAACCTCAAGACCGAAAAGTGAAGAGCCCAGACTCGTTCTTCAGTTGCACGGACGGAAGCAGAGACACCCTGCACATCTCGGGGCAGCGATTACCAACAGCAACCCGAGAGCAGCTCAGCGCAGGCAGGGACAGCAGCTCCCCACGCAGCCCCCCGCAGCCTCAGCGGCACCCCATTCTTACAGAGCCCAGGAATTGTTGATTATGAGAGCGTTTCTGAGTCACTGAGGCAAGGAAAAGCGCATTTCCTCCGCCCAGAGGAGCGATCCGAGCCAGCCCCTCCGCCGCTCGGACAATAGATGGAGCTCACCGCCCTGGCTCCACACACCCGGCCGGGGATGCCCCAAAGAGCCCCGAGCCCGGGGACAGCCCCAGGACCCTCGGGGGCAGCCAGGCCCCTCTCTCTGCCGGTGGGTGGGCAGTAGGGGGTGAGGGAGCCGTGACCCAGCCGGCTGGAAACAAAATGGAAGAGGAGAATTGGAGTTTTCTGGAGTTTTGCAACATTTGTGCAATATGGTGGAGGCAATCCCAGCGCATCTTCCATGGTCTTCCCAGCCTACATCACACTTCTTTTTAAAGAGGTGTCTGCTCCCAGTCCCCTATTTTTCTTCGCTTTTGGCTGCTGAGGGACAGAAATGCCATCATCTCCCCTTGTGACCACTTCCCATGGTGGTGACAAGGGGAGATGATGGACATGTCCACTGGACATGTCTCTTCTTTCAGACTCCATACCTGCTGCTCTCAGTCTGGGGTGGCTCAGTGTTGCTGGGGTGCCCGGGGGGACTGCACAAACCAGAAAAGTGTGTTTGCTCTGGGTCTGATGGCAGAGGGAGCACGTGGATCACCAAAGCCCCATGTGGTTTGGCAGAACCTGGTGGGGGGCTGGTGGCTCCATGCTGGGGCCCAGTGCAGGCAGCAAGGAGCCCTGGCAGGCTGGAACTCCTGCTACTGGGGTGTCAGGGTGTCCCCAGCCCTCCACAGAGCAGCCAGCTGGGATTAGGACTCCTCACAAGGGGAGTTTCCTTTCCTCTCTCTGTTCTTTTCCCCCAGACATGGCACAGGGAGGGCACAGGGCACAGACACAGAGCAGGCAGGGGACAGGGCACAGCCATAGAGCAGGCAGGGCTCCTCATAGCTCCACAAACCACAGCCCTCACCTGCAGTGTTTGGAAGTCCTACCTGGTGCCTTCCATGCCCATGGTGACCCCAGCACAGGGGTGGAAGTCAGGAGCCCACGGGGGACATGACTCCTTCCCATCACACTTTGCTGTGCACTGTGCAAGGCCAGCAGAACAGCTTTTGGCCACCAGGGATTTTCCATTCACTGAGGGATGGATCCCCAGCCCCAGCTGTGGATCTGCTGGGCATTAGCTGACTCCCTGCCTTTTGCAGGTGAGTGATGTGCCATGTGCCATGGGGTGGCTTTGGCACTGGCCTGCTGGGGCTGCTGGGGCTCTTCTCCCAGTGCTGACTCTCCTGGACTGTCATCCAGCTGCCAGTGACACTGAGGCACTGTGTTCTCATCAGTCCCTGCCTGCCTTCCAGAGGGTCTGTGCTCAAATCCAATAACCTTTGAAAACACCACTGAGGTGCTAAGGGATAACAGTTTGCTTGTTTCTCTCATCTACAAAATCTCTTCACTTAGAAAGGAGGATGTGATTCATTAAAGGCATTAGGAACCTTACATTGTCTATAAAGTGGAATATCATTGCTCAATCTCAGTGATGCATGTTTCTATAGAAAGAAACTATACATCCATTCAAAAATTACTTCCCTGTGGTTTTCGTTTGGACAAAATCATCCCAAAGTGGTCTTAGGGAAGTCACAGAGAATGACACATCTGTGGCACTTTTGATAGTGCATTTCTTTGTGCTTTCCAGGAGGTGTTTGTGTTTACTGGTGGACTAATAAAGGCTTAAAGTATCTTCAATTATTCATTTTTATAAGCACTTGTTCTCCTGACTTGAGCAGTCAAAGCCACACTGTCACTGGTTTTAGCAGTAAATTGTGGGGCTTTTTCTGCAGTCAAATGACTTTGCCTCCACTTTGCCTCTCTTCCACATGAAAAACAATGGTGGTTCACTCAGCCATCCCATTTTATATGATCCTAGCTTTGGAAGGCACCTTTGGAAGGCAGTCTGGCAGCTCAGGTGGCCTTGTGGCTGCAGCACCTTGCCTTGTGGCTGCCAGGAGTGAGCTGGACAAGCAAATCTGGCAGCTGGGAGCAGACCAGGGGCCTCCACACCCTGTCCCAGGAGATGTGAGGAGCTGCAGGAGCTCTGGAGGACTGACAGGACACACTCAGGCTGTGGTGCTGCCTGTGGCAGGCTGTGGTTAGCAGCCTAGTGAGAGATTGCTCCATCTTGCAGCTTGGCCTGGGCAGAGCTATGACCTGATGTTTTGAAGATCCTTTACAAACACACACATAAAACTGGTTTGTGCCAGTGCCCCTGAGCTGGAGCTCAGTTGTGGCTGGATGCCAGGGACCCTTTGTTCCGGGCACACAGCAGCCATGAGACCCTTCCTGCTGTTCCCCTGGGCTGGAGGCAGCTTCCATGCTCACATGGCAGTCCTGGGGGACCGGTGTGGGAACCCAGCACATCCCTCTGGCTGTCCTGAGCAGCCAGGACCCTGCCAGGGGGCTCAGAGACCCTGGCACAGAGCCCAGAACACCTGTGGGTTTGATTATGACCCGTGGAGCAAATTACCAGCCTTACATGAAGACCAGCAAGCCACAACAGTTTAGGTAGAATAATAGTGAAGTTATCATGGGGTGGAAAAGCAGATTTGGGGGTTTTTGGTATGGGGATTGAGGAGGCAAGATGGAGGGAAATGGGTGTGTCCAGCCTTTCTCCTTCTTCTTCTTCTTGGCCTCCATCTTCTGCTGTGATGCTGGCACCTTTAGACTGGTTTAGAGTAGAAGCTCACTGTCTAACACAGGTGATAGGTATTGGGAAGTAATTGTAAACATTGTACACGTAGTTTTTAGTATAAAGACATAACACCACCCTGGGGGCAGGCAGAGTGCCTGGAACTGTCCTGCTGGACGGACCTCGGCAGGGCAGGAGAAAATTTTTTATAGGTAAGACCCAATAAACAACCTTGAGACTGAGAAATGAAGAGCTCTGACTCCTTCTTCAAGCACTGGACTGGGAAAAGAGACTTTTAACATTCTCGGGGTCACTCTGACCTGAAAGATCCCGAGAGACCTGGACACCAAAGCCACGGGCAAACCAGATGTCCTGAGCCCTGCTGCATTGCACCCTGCCTCCCGCTCCTGCCGTGCCCTGGCTGTGCCCCTGGCAGGATGGGAACCCTGCCTGTGAGCCTCGGGGTGCCCTGCCTTGCTGGGCTCTGATCCTGCCACCTTGGCATCGCTGGAGTCTCCTCCTGCAAACGCTGTAGAGCTGGACAGGCAGGTGGGAGTGAAAGTACTCCTATATAAAACACATTTTCTGGTACTCCTTTAGGGGTTTTTAATGTGATTCGTATGTCCCTGCCTGGCCCATTGCCCACAGCTCCCCTTCCTCCTGCTCCTCGCTGCAGTGTTTTCTGTGGATTGGGTTCAACTGGATAATTTCATCTCCTTTGTGTTTATAATCCCTGTGAGGGTGGTGTCTTTAACAAAGGCTATTCCTTCTCATTGCTTTGGCAAAGCAAGCAGCAGCTCCCTGCTGTGTCTCTGCTCAGATGACACAGAGGTTCTCTGAATAGCAAAGAGAGAAAACAAAAAGAAACAGCTTAAATGCTTTCTTTTTCCAGGCAGCTGCACATATCCACCTCATGATACCCATATCCACCTCATGGAAAATTCCCCCCAGTACTTTGGATTTTTCCTTTTCACATGCCTGCATCCACAAGGCTCGGCCTGTGAAGCACACTGCTGGCTCGTGGATGGAGGTGGGGACATCAGAGAGAGTGTCTGGCAGGAGGAGAGGAGTGAGAAAGGGCCTTTTTTCCCCACAGCCAAAGAGGAAAGAGTAAGGAAATGCAGAGAATCCAGATGAGGTATGATATAGGTATTCTTCATGAGAAACAGCCCAGGGCCTGCAGTCTGGGACTGCACTGGGCAAGTGGCTCATCTAAAAAGTAATTTATTTCCTGTAATGGCACAAGCCATTCCTGTGCTTGATCAAGACTGGAGGCAGAAATGGCATTGCCTCATTTTCCCCCAGCAGGGCAGGGCACCAGTGCCCACTGACCCCAGGCCCTTTGCATCCCACTGGCTCTCTCAGCAGGAAAACCCTTGGCAAACTTCCCACCAGTGTCTTTGGAGGGGACTGCTGGTGGGCACTGAGAGCTCACCTGCCCCGTGTGGCTGTGCAGCTCTGACCTGCCTTCCCAAAATGCAGGTGTCACTTGTGCCCAGACTGTGCCAGTGCCATCCCTGTCCCTGCTGGGTTTCTGGGGAAATGTGCAGCAGCACGGGGCAAAATCCAGCCCCTGGACCCCACTGCTGGCTTGTTTGTTTGCTTGTTGTGTCTTGGCTTTCTCTCTGCAAATATTTGGAGGCAGCTGAACCAGAAATAATTGCTCCCAGCTCTGCCATGGGGGGTTTGTGATGAGCCTGTGAGTGCCAGTGTGTATGTATCTGTATGTGCCACAGATAATCTGGGTGCTTCTGTGCTCATTGGCTCTGGCACCTCCCACTGCATCACTCTTGTTTTGGGTTCTTTTGTCTCCCACTCTCCCCTCAGTGCACGGTGCCTTTCCTGATACCTCTGAAAATACCTGACTTCATGCCTTGGTCATTTTCTGTATTTTTTTCTGGAAAGCAGGAAAGCAGCATCTCTGCGTGTGTGCCCTGGTGACCGCTGCTCACACAGCATGTGTCTTTATGGTTCAATTAAAAATGTTATTACATTTCCCAGCAGACCCTGCCACCATCCTGGCAAAGCATTTGCTACCTTGATAGCATTTTCCAGTTTGGGAGTGTGAGGTATTATACCAGCCTTCCCTCTGGGACAGCACGCTGTGGCTGCACTGCAATGACTCCAAAATGCAGAGTTTCTGATGCTCTGAAATAGAGACAAAATGTAGCCCCAAGGATGTTGCCAAACCATTTCTCCAAGAATGGTATTACCTGATTTTTGAAGAGGAATAAATGCAATTAAATTAACCACAAAGTTCTCTTCCTCTCCCAACACACTTCCACCACCTCACCTGGGACACAGTGTTCTCCTTGGCCATATATGTCCAAAGCTTTGGCTCTCCTGCTTCCTAGAACAGCTTTGTCACCTGCAGGAAGGTTTCATACATGCTTATCAAAGAAAAGCATTGGCCATGTTGCACTGCCCAAAAGAAATGTTCTTCTGTCCCTGTCCTGATAATTTTACCCAGCTTCTCTCCATCACTTTGTTACTCTTGCTTCTGACACTCTTTGGGCAGTGTTTGCATTTGCCTCACCTTCTGCATATTCAGTTTGTTATTTGCAACCAGTTCTGAGAACGCCATGAACCTGGCAGTGCTGGAATAGTATTTTCCACTGTGGTGTTTGTGAGGGTCCCCAGGATGAGGTGAGAGATGAGAATCTGACTCCTTGTTCTTAGAAGGCTGATTATGATATGATATGATATTATGCTATACTAAAGAAAGAGAAAGGATACATCAGGAGGCCTAACAAGAATGAATAATAAAAACTCCTGACTGACTCAGCAAGTCTGACACAGCTGGCTGTGATTGGTCATTAATTAAAAACAATTCACATGGAACCAATCAAACATTCACCTGTTGGTAAACAATGTCCAAGCCACATCCCAAAGCAGCAAACACAGGAGCAGCAATCAGATAATTCTTGTTTTCATTCCTCTCTGAGGCTTCTCAGCTTCCCAGGAGAAAATCCTGGGCAAAGAGGATTTTTCAGAAAATATCACGGTGACATTCCACTGCTAGTGTCAGAAGGCAGCATAAACCAACCTGCATGGCCAGTGACAGGGCTACGGTGGAGACCTGCTGCATGCTGAGATTTAGTAGGGGTGGGTGAGGAAGCACTGATGACAAGGGGTAGGAAAGGAGCGTGGGTGGGAGCCTGGCTCAGCTGCAGCTCCTCTCCACCTCTCAGCACGGCTGAGGCTGCAGCGCGGTACCAGCCTCAGGTACAGAGAGCTCCGCGATGCTGCTCCTCCCTGGAGCTCAGCCCGCTGAGTCAGCGCGGCACGGAAACCTCTGCTGTGCTCTGCTCTCAGCTCCCTGCTGGGGCTGCTGCTCCTCTGCAGCCTCTCACAAACCTCTGCTGTGCTCTGCTTTCAGCTCCCTCCTCCCTCCTGGGGCTGCTGCTACTCTGCAGCCTCTCTTGCTGCTGAGCTGGGGATGTGCTTCCCCCAGAGCCTCTCCTCTCCCTTATGCAGGGAATGCAGAGTGTGAGCAGCTGCAGCAGAGGCTGGGATGTTGCATTTCATGGCAAAACTTTCTCTTCCCAGTGAGTCTGGTTTTGAAGGTGGAGGCCTCTGGCTGACTACGGATGGGACTTTACCCACAGTCCTCACTCAGTTACTCTGTTCTCTAAGAGGGTTGTTAAGATGCTGCTGTTGGCTTTTAAACCAGAAGCAATGTTTCAGAAGCCTTGGGAGGTTTTGGTTGTGTTTTTCTATTCCTTATCAGCTCATCAGTGTATTGCTTATATTACCCTGAGGTTTATGGTGTCCCTCCTGCCTGTGGAAGGGCTGAGGCACAAGGTGCAGCCCAAATGGCTGTTTCCTAAAGCAGTGCCTTCCTAAGAGCACAGAGAGATCTTAGCATGGGATGAGGTTGGTTGTTTTTACCCCTGGAGGAAATCAGCTGAAGCCTCCAGTGTGAAAAAGCACCTGCTGCCTGCCTCACCACCAAATACAACCTCTCACACTAAGCACAGGGAAATGTCTGCTCTGCATTCTTGTTTAGCTCTCAGCACAGGCAAGCATTGTCATCCTTTGATTTTTCATAGAAAAGGAGCCAACTCTGTTGTCTCTCTCACTTTCCTTTGAGATGATTATTTTAACCATTCCCTCAGGTTATATCTGCACCTTGCACACGTGGCAGCTCTGCTCACAGGTTGGCCCTGCTTTGGCCTCTCTTTATTCCCACCATCTCCATGTTCCTTCTGACTGTCTCCTGCCTTTTTGCTTGGTGTGGATTTTGCAGGAAGCATTTCCTCAGAGCTCCTGTTTCTGCCCCCTTTGGCACGTTCCTGTGGTTTCCATGCTGGTCTGCTGTGATCCTGCTCTGCTTTCCCAGCCAGCCATGCAGCCCCCCTCCTTCTTGTGCTGTGCACGCTGCCCTGTTCTAGCTGTGGGTTTCTGTATTTGAGGAGGAATATTCTGGCCATCTCTTCTTTTAAGTTTCTGAGCCCATTGTACCCTGAGTGAAGAATTCCCCTGTCTTCCAGAGGAGAACATATAATTTGGTTGCTTTTGTGCTGTATATAAAAGCTTACAAGTTTCCTGCTCCTGGTGTTTCTCTTAAATCCAACACTTTTCAAAGTTTGATCTATGAATGCAGTATCTTTAAAATCTATGTGGCACACTACAATAACCTTCTTATTCTTCTCCATTTAACTTTTGAGCAGAGCTCCTGCCTCTGATTTAGACATGTGGCTTAAAAATGTGGCTTTCATTCATCTCCCTTTTCAGGCTCCCTTTGTCTCCTTGAAAAGCTGAAGTTTTTGCTTGAATCTTTTTCAACTGTCACAAGTATTTTGGGGAGGCTGAGGTAGATACTCTCTTCCACATTCCATGCCTGCTTTTCCCACCTGTTGCCATGTTCTGTGATTAGAACCTCACCTTTTGTCCCCTGCAGCATTGTGATCTCTAGGAAGAACTTTGCAATGTGATTTGGACAAGTCACTAATGTAATGTAGGGAAAGATTTCTCTCAGTTTGAAAGGCAAAGTTGTAGGGAAAGGTTTCTGTCTGTTTGCAGCTGCTGAAATAACAACTGTTCTAAACCCAAAGCACCTTTCAGCTGGAGCCTTCTGCCATTTGCAGTGCCAGCCCTTTTCAGATGGGGCTGCAAACCTCAGCCTGCTCCTGCAGCTCTGTGCCCAGGGATGTGTGCTGAGCCTGGCCCTGCTCCTGGGGGTGAATATTCACATGTGACAGAATGGAGCCAGGGCTGCAGGTGGCCGTCTGCCAACTCACAGCTTGGGGAAAGCTCCACTTCCCCTCCAAGGAAGGTGCTGTCCAGGCCAGCTCCCTCTTCCCAGCCACACACATGGAGGGCTGGAGCCCCACATTTCTCTTCACAGAGAAAATCAAGGCACAATTCTTCCCCAAAACTAATTTTTATCATTTGCTGTGCCTGTGTTTGTGCCAAAGCAGAATGCAATATGGAGATTGTTTACCCACAGTGATGGGGTTTTGTTCCCTTGCCCTGTCAGGGCCAGGTGTGTGTGTGTGTCAGGACTGTTGGGTGACAGTCATGAGATTCTCTGTGGGCAGTTCTGTGTGGTGGTGTTCGCAGGGGTCCCAGGACAAGGGAAGAGATGAGAATCTTGACTCCATGTTTCAGAAAGCTGATTTATTATTTTATGATATATATTACATTAAAAGAAAATGATCTACTAAAACTATACTAAAAGAATAGAAGAAAGGATTTCATCAGAAAGCTAGAAAGGAATAGAAAGGAATGGAATGATAAAATCTTGTGACTGACCAGAGAGTCAGAGCCAGCTGACTGTGATTGGCCATTAATTAGAAACAACCACATGAGACCAATCCCAGATGCACCTGTTGCATCCCACAGCAGCAGGTAATCATTGTTTTTCTTTTCCTCTGAGGCCTCTCAGCTTCTCAGGAGAAAAAGATCCTAACAAAAGGATTTTTCATAAAATATGTCTGTGAGAGTTCTGTGCAGGGTTGAGTGCTTGGCAGAGTCGGTTTAGATGGAATGAAACATAGTGTAATATAGTATAGAATAATAAAGTAATTCATTAGCCTTCTGATAAGATGGAGTCAGATGCATCATTCTCTCCCCTCATCAGGGGTTGCCTGCAAATTCAATATAGGGGCTCTGGTGCTCATCCTCCTGCTGCATGGCAAAGGCTGGTGGCCACACCTCTTCCCCTTGGGGACATTTGGCTGCACCAGCCCTGCAGTAAATCAGAGCCAAATCTGCTGCCAGAGGTCACTGGGGGATGCACCCTGCAACCGTGGAAACCAGAAATGGTAAGAGGCAAAAGTTATTTTTAGAGCTCAGTTGGCCATTGAGAAAGTGAAGAGTTATTTGTTGTTCTTATCTGAGTGAGACTTTCCTTCCTGTGTTGTTGTAGGTAACAGAAGTCATCTTCCTTTGTGAAGCTCATTTCTGCAAGATCTTTTCTCAGTTCACAGCTTCCCCTTCCCACTGCATTGTGTAAAAGGTTCCCCAGTCACATCTGACTCTGAAGTTGTATTTGAAAAGAAGAGATGCCAGAGATGTGGGCTGGGGGGAGCAAGGATAAACCCCATTTAGGGCTGTGGGGGTTTGGGATTTGCAGTCAGTGTCTTGTTTGTGCACAAACAGATGGGAGCATAATGCTCCAGAAGGGGCAGAGAGCACAGTGAACAGTCTCATGGGCACTGATGGGCACGTGGAGGGGCAGAGCCTGGGCTGGGGCAGCACATCTGAGGGTGCTGGCATCCAGGGAGTGGCTGGTATGCACCCTGAAGGACAGGCCACTCCTGCACTGGGGACACCCTGAAGGACACCCTTGGAGACTGGAGTAACCAGGCTTGCTCTGAGCTTTTCTTTCATCCAGTGTTAAGAAACATCTATTTGATCAGCTTCTCTGGCATGGGGAAATTCTAAGCAAATAGATTTGGTGACACTTAAATTCTTAGAAAAGTGATAAAGGGTGCAGGAGAGGGAAGGGCTGTGTTCTCTGTGTTCTGAGCGGGCCAGGCTGCAAGGGCAGGTGCTCTGCACCCTGTGTTAATTAGACAGTTAATCACAGCACTACCTTTGGAGGGCAGGCCTTGCCCCTGGGGGCCCTGTGCTCCTGCAGGCATCCTGGGAGGACTGGGGGGAGCCTTTGTTCACTGAGCACTGCAAGTGCTCTGACATTTCCTGCAGCCCATGGATCCACATCACTGCTCACCTCCCTGGCAGGAGATAAATCATCCTTGGAATGGCAGCCCCCAGATCAGGGTGAACTGCTGAGCAGATCTTGAAGGCACCACAGCCCTGGGGGTGAGGGCTGACATGGAATCCATGCCAGCCCCTCCCTTGCCTTGGGGCTGTCTCCACACAAGTCCCTAGGGAAAGCTGTGATGCCCTTGCCCTGATGAGCAGGAGGAGAGGACTTGGCCTGAAGCTTGTGTACCTCCTCATGTGCTGTACAGCTGTGGAAATGAAGGAGAGCACTATTGTATTTGCTGGGAAATGCCTGGATGAAGGCAGGAATGGTGAATCTGACTCCATGTTCTCAGAAGGCTGATTTATTATTTTATTATACTATATCATATTAAAGAATACAGAAAGGATACTTACAGAAGGCTAAAAAGATAATAATGAAAACTCCTGACTCTCTCCAGAGTCCTGACACAGCTTGGCCCTGATTGGCCAAAGAGTGAAAACAACTCCCAGCAGAATCCAATGGAACAATCACCTGTGGGGAAACAATCTCCAAACACATTCCACATGAGCACAACACAGGAGAAGCAAATGAGATAAGAATTGTTTTCTCTTTCCTTTTCTCAGCTTCCCAGGAGAAAAATCCTGGGTGAAGGAATTTTTTCAGAGAATGTGAATGCCACAGAAGAGATGCTCAGAGGATGCTGAGCTCCTGAGCTGGCCATGAAGCGCTGGGGCCATGTGCTTGAGCCTGGAGAGTCACTGCTACCCACAGAGAGGGGCCTGGCTGTGCCATTGACAGAAACTGTGTCAGGGATTCTGCCCATGCCTGGAAAAGATGGAAATGGGACTGCCTGAGGCTGAGGTAGGCTAAGAGGAAGCAGGGAAGCCAGTCTGGCAGGGAAAACGTGGGCAAGAGGCTGCATGGGGCAGGGGAGGCACTGCTGAGGAGCCTGCAGCTCCAGAAATGCTTCAGAAAGCCATGATCACATCCAGGCAGGCATCAAAATAACGTGTGGAAAGGTTATGTGGCATGGAGACAGGGTCAAGTCACAAGAGTTCAGAATCTAATGGGAGCAAAAGAGCCCAACTGGAGATATGAGAAAGGCACCTTGCAAGACAGTGTGGGCATGGGGGCTGAGGTGTTTCTTGTTAAAAGTGAGAATATGGCAAGAGAAAGAGGAGAAGGCTGCTGTAATACCTGTAGGAACAAGGTGCTAAATGCATGAAAAACAAAATTGTCATGGCATTAAAAATAAAATATATCAGGAAAGCATGGCCCAAGCACTTAAAATTTGTGAAAGAAAATAGTTATAACCACTGTGAAAAAATATGATCCTACACACCCAAATGATGGTAGAGGAGTGGGGTTATTGTTGGCACTAGAAAAAATCAAAGTAACTGGGGTCAGTCTTGCAGTGGGTGAGACAGAGACTGTTTTAGGAACAGGCTGAAGTTCCTCTGATATTTGTGCTTCAGCAGCTGGAAAGGGAAACAGGGTAGGAAATGAGCAGGGAATGGAAAATATTTGCCATTTTGCTCAACTTTAGGAAGTTCCCTCTTAGTTTTGTGAGGAGGGAAAGCAGTGAAATTACAGTGAAAGCAGCAGCAACCCCCCAGACATGTGCAGGGTGGGAGATTTCTGTGTTCCTCATCAGGCTGGGAAGGAGGTGACAGTTTTAAGTCAGTGCTAAGAAGACACTGTGGTGTTTTTTTTTTATTTTCCACACTGCATTTAAACCATCCCTGCTCTGTCTGAAGAGGTGTGACAGCTGCTGAGGGGCACGCAGGGCACATGTGGCAGAGCTGAGCTGGCAGAGTGAGGGCACAGGAGCAGAGGGGTGGTCCTTCCAAGGCAGGTGTGCTGTGCAGCTGGGGGCACCTAGGGCGTGCTCTGAGCACAATCCTCCTGCCCAGGGACAGTCAGGGCTGGGGGCTGGACACCTCTTTGGATCAGGCACTTTGAACAGGTACCCACTAAGGCAGGAAGGTTGTACTGAGCTCCTTGAGTACTCTGAGGGGTGTTAGGGTGGTTCTGTGGGGATGCTTGGGAGACACCCCCTCATCCTCACTTAAACACACCTCTAAAGCAAATCAGAGCAAATGGCA
>WBNP01003061.1:273319-343684 GCA_013401095.1 Passerina amoena | reverse complement strand
ACTCTCAAAACATTCAAATTACAAGATTTGGATGAGCTAATCAATAGCCCATTCTTTTTTCTTGTATTTTGTATTCATAGAATCACTAAAGTTGAAAAATACCTCCAAGATCACAGAGTCCAACCCGTGCCCAACGCCCACCTTTTGTTTCACAGACATCACATTATTTTGCAGTGTCTTGGTTTGTTCCTATTCATGTGCAAGGCTCTTTTGTGTTGTTTTGTTTTGTTTTTTTAAAGAATCCTTGAGCCTGAAGTAGTTGTAAACCAGAGTTAGCACTATTCTTTTAGTCATTTACCAATTGGGTACAAGGTATGTGGTGGTTACCTAAATCTTGAGTTGGTTTATTCCATTTAATACAGGCTTTTATTGCAACAGCAATATACATTTTGTTCTTTAATCCCAGGAGAATTATGCCAGTTACAAGGTTTAAATTCTGTTTCCCAGTACTTAATGTGATGGATATTAAGGCAATAAATTACAGACAACCAAGATATTCATAAATTGAGGGGTGGGGGGGAAGTTAATTCAGAAAACCAGTTGAGTTTTGCAAAAACATGTTTTTTCTAGATACTCCAGGAGTGCCTGCTATGGAAACTGGTCTGGCTGTGGTCAAATCAGGGTTTGAATCAGGTCCCACTGAGATGAGAAGTAAAAAAAAAAAAAAAAAAAAATCAATATCAATTTTGTTAATGCTTATTATTTCCATTTGGAGTAATTTCAGAGAAAATATTAATTTCTTAACAAATGTTATTCCAGAGGTGCAGAAAGACTAAATTTTTTCTTCAGCCACAGAGAGCAGATTTGAATTCCTGGCCTTAACAGGTGCTTCAGAAGTTTCCCATGTCTCAAGAATGTTTCTCAGTATATTTTGAATGTAAATCTGCCACTGCTCTCTATAGAGAGGGATCTGCTGCACATGGTGATCTGAGCTGGGGCTGGTTCCAGTGAAAGTGAAATGCAGGAGAATTATATTTCTAATAGAGAATATTACCATAGCAGAAGTCTAACTGAAAATTTATAAGATGTCTTCAATCCACTTGTGCTTGTTTAAGGATGATTTGATGAAACAAGGTAAACCCTTCCATTCCTATTTTTCATCTCTCTTCTTTTGATAATTTATTGATCCACAATGCTTTTAAAGATTCATATGAGCGTTTATTTCAGTTTTAAAATCAAAAGAGTAGCATTAGGGAAGTTCAGGTTGGCAGTATCAGGGTTAAAAACGTGAATTGTTTTCATTTTAACACCTTCACACGTGGCATTTCTATGCACATTCTGGCAAGAGAAAATCAAACCCCACATGTAAAAGACAAAACCCAATTTAACTCCAGCTCTGGGCTGTTTGTTTGATGTATCATGTGGCTTTTAAGGCTGTACCAGCAAGTGTGGGAAAGGCATCAGTTCTAGAAGTTTCCAAAGTAATCCCATCTTGATAAGGAGTTTCTTTTTTCTAGAAATGGAGCCATTATTTCAGTGTTTCCTTTTTTTCTATAGTGCTACCTGAGGGGTTTAGAATTTCTCACTTGCCTCTCAAAGATTTATTTTGCTTGGCCCTCAGTGCTGCGCATTAATATTTTCTGAATGATAGCTAGAATTCTGTCAAAGCCCTTCATAGCCTTCAGTTGAGAGCTGGTGGCTTTGCTGGGCCAGGGAAGTTCTCTCACCGGGCAGGGGGTGGGTGTGACAGGGCTCAGGAGGTCAGTGATGGGATTGGATTGAAGGACATTTAATACTGCTCACAAATGGGTCATCACCTCTTGGAAAATCAGCACCAGTGGGACTAATAGAAATCAGAATATCGGAGCAGAGCTTCTCTTGCAGCCCAGCACAATTGCAAGGGTTAAACTCACCACTGGGGCAGTGGGTCAGGCAGTGGAAGGACATGGCTGGTGACACAATGCACAGAGGAAAGCCAAAGCCATGGAACAGCCATCTCCATCAGAGCAAATTTACTGTTTGCTCGTGGAGAGAGATGATTTGTTTGGTTAATAATAACTCAGGGACACAGCTGAGGTGCTGCAGACACAGAAGACCTCACTGTGAAGTAATAAGGAAAAGGCATTTTAGAAGAGAGCTGTTTGGGATACAGGGAAGTGACAATGATTGCCTGCTTACAAATACTGAATAAATACTTGCAAACCTCTGAGCCACACCTATGATTTACCTGCTCCATGTTTCCCAGTAAGCTTCTGATTGCTGGCGCTGTTACTGCTTGTCAAAGTGTAAATGTTGTTCTTTTAAATGATGGCAGTTTGAAATCCTAAATCAGTTGTGACTTAGGGTGTTGCTTTGGGTATGGTTAATTATTTTGTTTGTTTGTTTTTTTCTAAGGTATCATTTATATGATGACAGAAAGAGCACAGAAAAAGTAGCAAACTAACAGATTTGACTTCAATTTAAGTTGAACATAGAGAAATCAGACACAGATTAGGGGCCCTCTTTAGGTTAATCAAGAAGAGAACTGAATTTTGTAATTGTGTATGCAACATGGGCTTGCAGTTTCATTGTGCTCCTCAATGTAGGGGATAGCCACGAGAATTACATGGATATTTGAGCTCAGCATGCCCATTGTCCCCGTGGGATCCCAGAGCTTCTGTTCTTCTCCTCCAGGACTTTCCAAACCAATCCACAGGAATATTACACAGGGTGAAAGAGATTCACTCAGGTGGGCTTTGCCTTTCTTTCAAGGCAACAGGAGATGCTGGGTGTTCCTCATGTTTTGAGATGAGCTGATAACATGCCTAGAAGAGAATACACACAATTCCCTTGGTCAGCAGGGGCCGTGCTGAGTATTTAATACTCTGCATGATCTCTAATCCATACTCTAATATGTTGGAATTTCTTGACCATTCAGACTTGTAGAGTAATTCCTAAAGGATCCCTGGGTATTTATTTCATGCCAGTGCTGACAGAAAGGTTTTTCTTTCTCTTTGTGATGCCAGTTTTCCAGCTGCATTTTCTTAAGGGGAGCATTTTCTTATATCTCCAAAGCAGTTTTTTTTTAAAGACATTTATGGGGTTCTAGAATAATTCCTCTGATACAGCAGTGCTGGTTGAGGAAAAGCTCCTCCTGGGAAGATGCTTTGTTGAAATGGGGGTCCTGTGTTCTCATTATTAACTCAAGATGTATCAGTGCAAATAAACTTAAGCCTTCACAACATTTAAAAGTATTCATAGTGGGCAGGGCAGAAAAAAAGAAATAAAGAAGGAAAATAAATAGAGAAACCTTCCTAATTTGCTCATTCTGGGTCTGGGATGTTATTAAATCACTGAGCCAATTTCACTGCAGTTGGGATAAAGAACCTCAGGAGTTCCCTGAACTTTCCCTCAGTGCTTGGAACCAGTAGGTTTGAGATTAATGGCCCAAATGTGTTTCCAGTACAAAGGGTCAAACTGTTTCTTCCTTTGGTGATTGATTAAAACAAACAAATGAAAAATGCCTCATAACTGTTTTTTTTTAGTTTCAAAATTGAGTTTTTTGAAACAACAGTGGAATTTGTGGCCCTTGGTGGCCCTAAGGAGTGTTCTCTACCCTTTGCTTTTTAAAAAGCATAATCTGGTTTTGAAAATCAGTTGAGAAATACACTGACTGCATTTAAGTATCCTCCTAAATTCACTTCTGGACTTAGCAATTAGAATTTAATGTGACAAGGATGTATTTACATGCATGCTTTCACACACAGAATGAAAACATCTCCATAAATTAAGAGTCCTGGTGAATCCCATGGTAACCTGACAGAATGGAGGGGAAAAAGACATTTTTAAAACAGTTGTCTAAAACCTGAGATTTTCAAATTGCCTTTTTATGTAGGATACATGCTGGTATTTACAGAAGCTGAGCTTTTGCTGTTGAGTGTTGAAGAAATGATGGGAAAAAAATTATTTACAGTGTTGTTCTCATAAACCCAGTCTTTTATGAGCTTGATATCATCCTGTGATAAATACTGAGCACAAATAATCCTGCAGCTGCAGTTCCTTATTACCCCTCCTAATTGTGCATGGTCTGTGATATGTAAGATTAGATTTACTGTAGGCTGCATTCACAAGGCTGCCACAGCAGCTTCCCCACCCCTCTCCTGAGGTGTCTCTTTTGTGTGTATGGTGTGCTTGGTTTGTGAAAAGCATTGAGCACCAAGGAGAACAAACACGTGGATTGAGGTGGTGTTCTTGTGAAAGCTGAGAAGGGGCTCGTCTTGGGAGGGGGCTGTACTGGGTAGGTCAGGCAAGAAAACAACCTTTTCTGATGCTTGGGCAGGTCTTTCTCGGGTTTCTGTTTGTTTGTGTAGGCTGTGTGTTAGAGGCAGTGTGGGCTGCTGTTGTTGCCAGCACGGTTCATGGGTGGAACTGGGGGCAATGTCAGCTGCTCTGGGTGTCCCTGCCAGGCTGGGGACACCCTGGGGACTCCTTGTGCCCCAGAAGGGATGGAATGGTGCCCAGCTGTGAGGGCACAGCTCTGCTGGCAGAGCAGGAGGCGCTGTGCTGCTGGGGCAGCTCCTCTGGAACTCCCTGCAGGACTCCAGCCTGGAGCTGCGCCCTCCTGACACCCCTGGGAAGGGCCCAGGCTCACCCAGAGCAGCTCCACTGCCAAGGTGGGGATGCACTGAGCTCCTCTGACCCCTCAGTCTGCATGGGGGCATGAGCTGGGGTTCTTGGCCACGGTTTCACCGCTGTTCATCCCAACAAGTGCGTGTCACGTCAAGAAATGGAGGAGGAAAGTCACTGTGTAATGCATGAGGTGTAAGTTTTAATTATTGCAGTGACCTTTCCAGCTGTCCTTGTCTTTCTGCTTGTCCATTGAACTGTGCATTAGGCTCCCTGACTGGAAAGTAAATGATTCTCAGCCTTGTGGGAGAGCAGGGATCCTGGAGAAGGTTCCAGCACTGCTGCCCTGGCCAGTGCTGAGCATGTTCCTCAGTCAGGACAGAGCTTGGGGTGGGATGAACAACACCTCAAACCCCATTACCCCACAGGGTTAATGTTCCAAATGGGGTTTTAGTGTCCTCAGAGGGGCTTTCTGAGTTTATCCTTGCAGCTTCCAAAGAAATTCTTCCTGTTGCCTTGAGTGAGTGTGGAATCCTGGTGCCATTATTGTATTGGTCATTTAAATGCCTCTCTACCCTTCTCTGCTCATCCAGCTACAAACCTGTCCATGCAGGAGGTGGATCCTCCTGTGTTCCTGCACAGGAACGAGAGCTCTGGCAGGTGTTTTATCATTCAGTGTGTGAGCTGGCACAGGCAGGGCTCAGGAGCAGCCACAGAGCTGTGTGTGGATCACAAAGGCTGAATTTGTTTCCCTTCTGTTGCAGACTGGAGGATTCCCAGGGCAGACACAGCCTGGTGGGAAGGCAGGTCCCACAGAGCAGGGCCTTGCTGAGGATCACTGAGCTGCTGGTGCCACCTGTGTCACACACAGGGCTCCTTTACCCTGGCCTTTGATCCTTCCCACAGCAGGGCAGGAGTACCAAAGGTGCTGGAATGGTCTATCCAGGCCTGTGTTATCTCAACACAGATGTTCTACTTGTCAGGCACTCAAGACTAAGCAACAATTAGGATGATAGATGTGTTCTGTCCCCCAGCTGCAAGTCACCTGGACATGCTGAAAATCCTCCTCACCTTTCCTCCATTTATTTTCCGACACCTATTAAAAGTGATTGTGCAAAACACCTTTTTTTTTTCCTGCTCCTTTAGCAAATTCCTCTCTTATATTTTCACCTTCACTTTATCAAAAATATGCCATGTGCAGAATGTCCCTTTATTAGATGTGTGAGGAGAGGAGCTGCCAGTGATTAGATTGGCTGCTCATCCTCTCTCTGCTGGTCCAGCATAAACCAACATTTGCTTCCTGAACGTTAGCCAAAAATTATCTTCTCTCCAGCTGGATGGGGATGTTTCATCATCTTTAAAAACTGAGGTGACCATTATGTTGTTATTGTTAGGCAATTATTTCCTGTTCTCATACAAATTTACCCTCTGACCAGTTCTGGCCATGATGTATCTGGCAGAGGAGCCAGTGCAGACTAATCAAGCCTTGTGAGAGCTGCTGTTACCATAATGCAATTTGTCACCTCCTAGCCCTGCTGCCTTTGCCACTGCTCCTGCTCAGGAAACGCATCTGTCATCTCTATCAAGGCTTCCTACCCCTAACTGATCACCCTGCCTGCAAAAGGAAAAAATGCTGGGGTTCCAGTGGCTGTCCCAGAGTGGGAGAGGAGCAGCAGCTGGTTTTGTGCTCCCCTTGCACAGTGCTTGAGCTCTGCAGTTGGATCTCTGTGCCCCTGCTGCTGCCTGAGACACCAAGAGGTGCAGGGAGAACTGAGTTGGTTTGGAGGATCAAGCTGGGGCTTTATTAACCAGCTAAGTGCACACAAAAGATGGAGCCATTCCCCCTGCAGGTGCAGTGGAAGGACACAGGCTGCAACTCAGGAAATTCTTTCCAGAAATTAGGAAAACCTTGTTAACAAAGAGGTTACACAAACCCCCAAACCCAAGAGCAAGGGTCTAGAGAGGCTGTGGAATCACTGGGTTTGGGTGTGCTTGTGAATTTTTCAAAAAACACACTTTGCTTCTGCTCAGGAATATATTATGATTGATTTTCCCTGTAAACATTTGTATAGATGTTTAAGTCGCTGTAAATAAGCATTTTATCTCAGCAGTAGGTTAGTCATAAGTGATTTTAGAAACGAGACAGGTGTGGGGAACAGAGGCCATTTGTTTCTGTCTTTTTTTGGAGCACAGGGATGGGCACAGGAAGAGGTGAGACACTGAACTGGATGGGCATTGGTCTGAGCCAACACTTCAAATCACAGAGCTCTGCTCTGACTTGCTGAATGTGAAACTCTTCAGTGTTTACTGGTTCATTTAGTGCCCTGCATTAGAATTCTATTTCTCACACAAGTTTCCAAGTTTTACTTCTATCTTGAAGTAGATTAGAAAGCCTTTCCCCTCCTCCCACCCCTGTCCTCCTCCCAGCCTTGCTCCCTTATGTTACAAATGGTGTGACCAATGCATGAGACTGTGTAGGGAAATCACCCTTGGAGAATTCAGTTTTGTCTGCCCTCTTACATGATGTGTAAAATGTATTTTGAACCCTAAAAACCTGGTATTAATCTCACAGAGAGTTACGAGTTTTAAAATTGTTCTGGTAACTTAAGAGGGAAAGGAAAGGAAGCAGCTGGTTTTCCTTTTTACTATTTCAGCTACTTTTGGTTCTAGATTTTTTTTTTTTTTACTTTTTTCATACTCTCCTGCTTTCCTCCTTTTCCATTTTGTAACACTGTTATGCTGATAAAGATTTATAACATGTAAGCTTAACAGCACTAAACACTTGTTTAATTGGTAGAGATTTGGGAGGAGGCCCAGACTAATTAACACCAATTTCTACTCTATTGTCAGTGTTTAATGGATTTTAGGACCATATCTTTTTGGAATTAAACTTATACTGAAAGCATGTTGAAAACAAAAAAAATAAAATCATGTATGGGCACCTTGACAAACCATCTGCTCCTGGAATAATGCTTGGTTTCTATAAGTAACAAGACATATATGCAGTATAAACATTGAAATTCCCTTTTGAAGCATTGTTTATAATGACTTAAACCCTCCTGGAATTCTCCCCAAGTGTATCCATACACCTCTAATTTCACTATTTCTCTTCCTTAAGAATTGAATATTTAGTGAATAATGAGCAACATTACTACAAGAAGTCCTGAGAGTGATCTTTATTAAAGCTCATAACTTTACTGGCTGTTTATAAAAACACAGAAGCTAGAAACAAATAGGATAGAGCTCTGTATAAATACTTAGTAAAATATCTGTAAAAGTCCCAAATGAGGAAGGGATAATCACACTAAAGACAGGATGAGACTGAAGTTCAAGTGTACTGAGCATGTGGTCTTTGGTGGCTATTTCAAGTTCTGTGTGGTGCCCCCAGAGAGAGATCCTGGATGCTCAGGAGAGCCCTGTCCTGGTGAGCAGCAGAGCAGAGGATGCCCAGCCTGGCAGAGCTGCCTCCAGACACGGAAAGCCAGGTCAGATGAATCCAGTGTGAAAGAAAAATGATTCAGCCTCTCTCGGGTGATTTTCTACAAAAGCCTTTGAAAGAACAAGAGCGCGAAGGAAGTTTTGTGTCATCAGAATTTTCTGCCTTTTGAGCCTTTTCTTTGCTTGGCTTCCATTTCATCAAATTGAGCTGATATTAGAGGAATTCTCACCTTCTTCCAAGTGTCTGCTTGACCTTTTGTTGGGTCAGCACCCGAGTGCCCTGGCATTAAAGCACGATGCCCTGTGATTTAATTCACTATTTCTCAACATTTCTCTCCCTTCTTCTTTGCTCTCCGGCTCAGGAGCGTCTTGGCCAGCTGTGATTTTGTATTCCCCTTGTCACTGCAGCGTGCTGCTACTCAGAAATCCATCTGGGGACTTGCCACTGTCTGCTTTTCACTGTTAACACGAGAAGCTCTGGTTCCAGCCCTCTGTTTGCCCTCTGGAATGTGTCAGGGGAATGGGGGCTTAAGTGCCCTAATGCAAATCCTTTGTTGTTAATCTCGCTGTAAGGAAATACAAATTTGGAATTACTTGACTGAAATCCTTGGCGTTGGATGCCTTGTAGCTCCCACTAGTGTTTGAAATTTTGGTCCACTGGCACATACCAGGAAAGGTTTCCTTTCAAACGAACTAAAATATCTAATGTGCTTTTATGTGAGGATTTTCTCGTTTCTTAAATTAAAACATTAAATGCAGTCGAGTATTTGCACAGGAGAGAGATGGTGGCATTCCTATTCAGGGTTCTTTTTAAGAAAGCAAAAACAATAAAAATGGATGGTTGTTCTATATGCTTGATGGTGCTTCAAAAATGCTGCATTGTCCAGAACATTTCCAGGCACAACTGAGAGCTCCTTATTTTGCCTTCAGGATGAATGTTTTATTCCTGTTTGTGTAAATTTAAATGGTGGTTTCTTAAGGAAGAAAACATAATTTTTCACTCAAGCTGCTGCAAGGTATAAATACATTTAGCATGTCTTCATCTCAAATTCTGTAGTGTGAATCACATGGAAATGATTGGAGCAGAAGGAATTTTGGTTGTTGGCCAGATTTTAATTTTTCACTGCCCAAGTGTTTTTCACATGTTTATTTACCTGAAGATGAGAGAGCACCAACCAATTAGCATATGGTTCTAGGAAACACAACGGATATTCCAGTTAGTGAAAAAATAATTTAAATGTGTTATTTGTCATCAAGGTGCGTGATATGTGACTGGCCTTTTAATGGCTTTTAGAAATGTGCTTCACATAATTTGAGGCAAGCTTTCTTATCAGTATGTCGTGCAATTAATTTAATCTTGTTTCTGTTATTTCCACAGTATTTTTCAATTCAGTGAACCTCATTACATTTGCAAGTGCATTAAATTAGAGTCTGGATAGAAGAAGAGAGATGATTATCAGTTAATTTAATTATATTTCTAGGTTTGCCCATTCAATGATATGTCTGCCATTGTTGGTGCAGCCTTTACAGCAGTAGCACTGTGCAGGAATTAGTTCTGATTCCATGTAAAGTTTGTGTTATCTGATAACTCCTGACAACTGCTGCAGCCACATGTTCAGTAATTTATGAGTCTAATCAAAAGTCATTTACTTTAAGCCTGAAGGCTACAGTATGCAATGCTTTCACTGTATTCACCGCCCCATTTTTGACTCTGCATATGTGGGAATGTTTTTGCAGAGCTTGACACCATCAATTAAGAAACACAACTTCATGTCCTTACAGTGATTGCAGGAGCAAGGAAATGTTCCCCTGGCAGGGCTCTTCCAGCCAGCTGGACCCTGCAGCTGGGAATGTTCTTGTTTTTAAGGAGGAGACAAAAAAACAACCCCCAAAATTCACCACTCTGCTGTCCTTCATAAGGAATGCTCTTTACTTTTACTAATAAAATTATGTGCTCCTTTAGGGAGATGCTACAACCTGAATTTTCACGCTCAGCTTCTAACATGGTGCCTGTCAATGTTACTGCTTTTTGTAGTAAATAATTTTTTTTTACTCTTTTTGCAAATCTGAAATTTTGGTTTTTTCCCTAAGGTTTTGTGCCACGTGTTTGAAATGTCAAGGTGCCTGGAGTTTGCCCTGGTACCTGGGAATCCTAAGGATGAGGCTGCTGGGACTCTCCAATGCAGTGCTGCATTATCAATTATCTGGATCAATTGTGTAGCTCATTAAAGGCACATCTATTAAGGAAACAGTTTTAGTTTTTAGACATTTATAGATACCCAGTATGAATGTGAGAGGAAAAGAAATTCAGCTCTGAAGTACAACATGTTCCAAGTTCCAATATTTTAAGATGGCTGTTTCTGAGATTTTTAGTAATTTAAGATTTGGAAGTAAATCTTAAATTTCTTAGTAGAAATAACCCATAAATGAAGAAGAAAAAAAAAGATTAAATCCAAATTTTACTACATTCTGAGAACTGTTCTTCTATTCTTATATTTTGGAAGGTGAAACACTTAGGTTTACATTTATATTTATATTTATAACAATATAATTTTATTACATTTCTATTTACTATTTGTATATGATGAACCACCCTGTGGCTGCAATGCACATAATGCACAGAGGTTGTGACCATGAAGTTGGTTCTTTTTCTGGAAGTATTTGCCACTAGAACAAGGCTCCCATGCCACAAGGTTCCATGGCCTGTTCTGCTAGCCTGGCAATATGGAGAATTGATGGAATGTTTTATAGTGGAATAGATGGATTAAGATTTTCAGGATAAAGATATTTTAATATTTCTAATGCACTTAATGAGAGAAGAAAAAAAAAAAGCAAAAAAAAAAAGCAAATTCAGTATATTTTTGAAAGTGAGACCTGTGTGTGGGTGCAGAGTGGGAGAATCAGACTGAAGAAACTCAGAAGGGCTGGATTTGTGAAGCTGCAGAAAATTCCCATTTTTCATTGCAGAAAAGTCCCATTCTCCCAGCTGCTCCCTTCAGTGAGGGGGTGACCTCCTGCCAGGAGATTACTCCTTACTCTGGCTGAGTAAAGTTGTTGTAGGGCTGGTGGAACACCAGTCTGGGTGTTCACATTGGTAAGAGATCTCCTACTTCTCCTGGGGTTTTTAAACCACTCTTTTACTGCTTCTGCCTTGCCTGATTTGCTGGATCCCATCTCCCATGACACACCTTCACTTCTGTTTACACCTCTCTATTTATTTTTCTCTCTTTTGCTTACTTTTACTGTGAAGTTTCTCTTGGCAAGGATGACTGACAGACAGGCACTAATTTATTCAGGATAGTGCAGGGATATGCCAGTATTGGCTGGAAAAAATGGATTTGGTGAAAATTAAAAATATAACAATTACTACATAGCTTGTTTTTTGTGAGGAGGAGTTAGTCAGGCACAAACCTCCTTCTCAGTTTATCTTGCAGGTTTCCAGTTGGGCTTTGAGGACCACATGTTTGTTTTGAGTTGCAACTCACGATTTTGTAACAATGGCAGTTTTTAAACCTTATTATTTTTTCTAAATAAGTACAGTCTCTCTGTTCAGCTCCATTGGAAATAAGTGCTTTGAATTCCTGCCAGTACCCAGGGTCTCTGGCAGAGTCCCCTGGAAACCTGCATGGGCCAAAATGTAATGTTATGCTCCTTTATACTGGCAGAATCATCCCTTGGAGACTGCAGAGCAGGGATAAATCCAGCTGCTTGTCCAAACACAGAAATAAAGCAAGGATTTATTAGCTAGTTTTGACTGCAATTTTGTCTGATTACAAGAGCCCTCAGCTAATGCTAAGGGCAGAAAAACAGACTTGCTCTGACTCTGGATTGCAATGGGGAGAATGAAATAGATTTAATTAATAGAGCAGTGAATTTTTTGGTTAGCTATTTAATATATGGGAGAAGAAAGCCTCTTCTTAAATTAGGATAAAGCTACTTGCCTGATCATCATGCTACATTACAACCTTTTGTGTTCTCTACTTAACTTTTCTAGAAAATGTTTCTGGGTATTTTTTGGGGTTTTTTTTGTTTGTTTGTTTGTTTTGTTGTTGTTTTGGGTTTTATGTTTGACGTTTTTTTGCTTTATGTCAAACTTGTTAATTGCCTATGACTTATTTAATGATGCTTGCAGTAATGTGAGTGATTTTTGCTCTCCTTGCTTTTGTCAGCTCACTTTGGTATTTTCCCCCCAGCTGGTATTTTTGGAAGGACTGGAATGGAAAGAGGACATCCCTCAGTGTTCTGTGTTGGAAAAGTACTGTGTTTCCTTTTCTGGCAGGAAGAATTCTTCCAAATCCCTCCTTGGTCTGAGCTGCTGCTCTTGACATCTCATTATTTGACTCAGCTGTTTCTGTTTCACCTTCACCCAGCTAATTAAGTAACTCATTGAATGTATTATTCAGTATTTGATTCTGCTGTCTGAGTCGGTGAGAGATGGAATTTTAAAAAAAACCCAAACAAAACCCAACAAAGAATCCCCTTGATGGGATTAGTGGCAGGATTGTTGCTGGACACGGTGGATGGGAATGGGGTTGGCTGCACATGAATCACACTCTGCTGGGGAAGGACTGGGATTAGTGCTGATCATTCCTTGACTACCCCAGAGTGACCTGAGAATTGTTTCAGGACATTGGTGGAGTTGGGGGCGTTCTTTGCCTTTATTTCCTATATCTCTGTTTCCCTGGTCCTGCAGGACATCCCATCCCTCTGATAGGGGCTTCAGCTGCTGCTGGAACTCGCCTTTGCTCCTCATCTTGGCTCCAGTGCCAACACAGATTACTTTCCAGGGCTTTTGGCAATTGGTAAATCGTTTATTTCTTTTTCTTGGATTAGAAATGCAAACAGGAGCGCTCTGCAAATGAGCAAAATCCAGTGTTCAGCTGTAAATGATCCATTTGCATTTGTGTCCCTCTGACTTTGACTGCCTTTGTGACTAATCTTTTGTACAAAAGAGAAATGTTATTACAATTAAATTAATTCCCTTTTTTGCTTTAGACTATTTTTCCTTAATATTTACATTAAGCTACTGAATTAAACATGACTATATGTAATCTTCTCATTCATGTAAAACCTACATATTTTTATCATATCAGCTCAAGCAAACCTTTTAAAATATCTTTTTATAAACCCAAATTAAGAAAAAATTACTATCATCAGAGAAATCTAGCCTTGATTTTGGATGCAGGAGATTGAAGTGCATGAGTTCACAGACTGATTCATACAGTGTATGAATCAGGTACATCAAGGATTTGAATATATTCCTTTAGAATTCCAGAAAATTGTTCTGTTTTCAACTTGCAGCTCATTGCTCTGATGGAAGTGCCTCCCTCTCCTCCTTCCAGGGCTGGTTGTCCTTTCAGCTTTGTTCAGAAGCAGATTTTGGGCTCTGGGATGCCTTAACTGGCAGGAGTCCAGTGAGAGCTGAGAGCTCCCAGTGAGGTGTGTTCAAAGTGACTCTGGTACCAGCCACCCAAAAGCCACTGGAAAAGTCCTCATCAAGCCTCCCACAGAATACTGTGACTCTAGAATAGCTCTTACAATACATGCAATAGTTTGAGTGCACCAGCAGAAAAATAATCACTGGAAAATTCTTCTTGTTGGTTTTAAATGATCAATACTTTTTCTCCTGATGCAGCTCTGTTATATTAAGAAGTGGGAGCTCATTTCTGAAAGGTTTCATGGCAAAATAAAAAGCAACTGTATCAGATGCTGGTTTTGTGTAATTAATGTTGGTTTTGCATTATGTGTTGAAGATTGGGGTAGTTCCTAAAGGAAATTCCTGGAGATTTTTGAATGCACTCTAAATTTAGGGTAACCTGATTCAATCATTCTCTTAGTTGAGCATATACCTAATATTTTTCATTTTCAAATGAGAGTACATTTTGCCTTTAGCTAAAACTGCTTTTGGTCTGAGCAGTCACATACTTTTAGGTCATGATATTCCTAGAACTAGGGAATCCTTTTCCTTATTCCAAGGGAAAAGGATGACTTTTGGTGGGAGTGATGGCTTTGGAATAGACTCTGACCTATTTGCCTTTCTTTTGCAGTTGCAGTTTTGTTAGCCCAGAAAGAAGGTTATTGTTTTGTGCAAGGAAAAATAAGTATTTGGCTGGGCTATCTCCAGATTAGCATTCTGGCAGGTACCTTCTTCTGTACTCATCTTCTTGCTAACGAGAAGATACCTAAATATTTTATTAAGCTACTAAAAGACTGAGAACATTTTATGAGACATGAACTTTAATGAGACATGAAGTAGGAAAAAATTAGACTCAGTCTTTCAATAATTTGGAACAGTGAAAAATGTTAATGTTGTCTTGTCATACTAACAAGAGCTCAGAATATACACAATTGTATCAGCAAACTGAATTTGTATTCAGTTATTTTCTTGGTTTAAAGTTGTTTTGAAACTCTACTTTTTATGTTCTTTTCTAGAGAAAGGCTCTAGCAATATTTCTTACTGCTTTATTCCAGTGAGAAGTTGTTAAAACATAAAAAAACTTAACTAAGTTTGGGGGTTAATTTAATGTAAAAAACTTAAATAGAGTTGAAACAAGCAGTTAGATTGCTTTTTTTAACATATGATTGTCTTAGAGCTTATGACTGGTTTATATTTGCAGGTTTTCATTGTATCATAACATGTTCAATGGGACTGTACTTTTATGTGCTGAATTTATTTACTATTTGAATCACAAAATAATTCATGAAATATGACTTTCTTTTTGCTGTTTAAATAAGGCCATATATTAATTATGCTGTATAGGGTCATAAACAAGTTTCTCAAATTATTTAAGCTGGGAAAGTTGAGCAATGACTTCAAAACTGATGCATATACTTGATGAATACATGTGGGTTTAATTCATTTTCACTGGTGCAATGTCTTCTTTTAGAACTGAAATATTCTTCACCTGAACTTAAATATCAAGTGAAGGATTTCTTTTAAATTCTCCAAAAATTCTCAGTTGTATTTCAAAACCTATCTGTTCCCCAGACAGTGAGAGAAATGCTTGTCTTTCTTCTCCTCATGTTCTCCACTCAGCCTCATTACTAGGGACAACTTCTTTTCACATCTGTAAATATTTATATCTAAATACCTTTCAAGACACTTTTTCTTCACACAGTTGTATCTACAGCTAGAAAATATTCCTGAGAGCAACATGCTGCTCTGAATTTGCAGGAGCAGCAGCAGCCAGGTGCCCTGGTGCCAGCCCCAGCTCGTTTATGGCAGAGCAGAGGGAGAGCTCAGCCAGGTACAATGAACATTCTCCCTGCATGTCTGGGGCTCTGCTGAGTCACAGCAGTTACAAACACAAGAGCAGATAAACATCCACTTTTTCATAGTGTTCCCTCTGTGTTTTCATTGCTCTACTAATCCAACATTATTATTTTTTAGAGGGTGTGACACATCCATTTCCAGCTCAGTTCTGTGTTCTTATCTTTCAATTCTGTGCTTGCACTTGAAATGTTAATGACTTTAGCACAAGTTATATTAATGGAACAGTTATGTCTTTTGGGTTTAAGTAGAATTAATTTTAGGAAACTCTTTCTCGTGAGAGTAATCAGAAGCAGCTGTTGATTTTGCTGCAAAATATTAATACACAATTTAAAAAAACCAACAGTGACTTAGGAAACAGGGCTGTTTGCTGGAAGCATACCTTTGCTCTGCATTGCTCTGGCCATACATTCCCAAATTCAAACACTGTGGTGGGTGCTCAGTGTGTACTGAATTTTTACCTTTCCCTGTGCCTTTTTAATGCACCACACTGAGGTTTGTTGAAAATGTGCCCACTAAAATTATCAGAAATGTTTCTCCTTGAAATAAAAGACCTTAGAGGTATTATCCACATCATATTTCGCATTACAGCTAACTTAGTTCTCTCCTGTTTGACTGTTTGCCACGTGTAGAGGGTGACTGTGGCCCCAGAGCTGCTCCAAGTTATTTTCTGGCTGACTTTGTCCTCTGGAAGATTCACCCCGAGTGCCTCTGGCTTGGAGCAAGCCCTGAGTGCTGGGCTGTGTCAGGGGCTGGATTGTTCTCTCCTTTTACAGGCTGGGGAGCCCTTCTCACCTGGGCAATGGATTTCAGCAAAATCACTGCCCCCAGAGAAGCTGCTGGAGGGGCAGCTGTGTCCCTTGCAGGCAGAGCAGAGCACCAGGCTGATGGAGATAAGGATTTTGTGCGTATCTGCAGTGCTCAGGAGCATTTCTGAGAGAGCTCTGAAACAGCTGGAGAGCTCCCAGTTGCACTGAATTCCTTCCAGTGTTCTGTTTTACTTGTTCTTTAGCACCAGAGAGGTGTTCTTGGGCTTCTGTGCTGCTGCAGAGCTGTGTACCTCATCCTGGGAGTTACAGATGTCCTTGTCACCTTTTGGCATCTCCTTGGAACCAGCCTGTCTGATTAGAAGTCTCCCTTCCCAGCAGTTATACTGAAATCTTTGCAGTATTTGGGAATTTCTGTAGAATTTCTCAAGAGAGTTGGTCAAATCTCTTTCCTTGCTGTGCCATCAGTTGCCCAAAGCTGTGTTATTGAACAACCAGAGCTCTGGGTGCAGGTTTGGTAGCTGAGGGACCTCCAGGATTCCTGGAGCCTCCCAGATGCTCAGATATTTAAACATCTGAGGTTTTGTTTTGTTCCAGCTGGGAGCTGCACACCTGGGAGTGGGGATGTGTGCTGCTGAAGTCTGGGCTGGTTTTATTCTCCCCCAGGAAATGCAGGTCTGCTCTCAGCTCTGCCTCTCACCAAGTGACCAGGCAGGGTTACAAAAGAACTCACAGGGGAAGCCAGGACTGTGGAGAAGCTTCACGAACCCAAGAAAAGGACCTTTATTATTATTATTATTAATTTGGTGAATTAATTCCCTTCCTTTTGTTTGTCTCTGTGGTTGTTCAGGGTGATATTTGCAATGTAAGCCTTTGGAGCATGGCCTTGGAGTGACTCTTGTTCCATGGTTAGTGCACCATGACAGCAGGGGGAGATGAAAGGAATAGCATTGCTGGGATTTCTTTCTTATTAAAAGTGCTTCTTTTGAAGAATATGGAGCAGCTCTGGTTTTAGGTTATCACTCTCAGCCAGCAGACCTGTTTTCCCATCTCCCCCAGCCTATCTTAAGCTTGTAGGGATCCCAGTTTATACAATTCTCTACAGGGCTTTCTCTTATCTCCTTCTCTCAACTGACAATTTCCCTGTCCAAACATCAACCAGGCTATCTTGCTTTTCCCTCCTTTTTCTCTATTGCATTAAAAAACAGCTTTGAAACTTGGCTGTTATGACTCCAGTATTGGCTGCACAGACATTTGTGTTCCTGCCTTGAGCCCAGCTCAAGGGCTGTGTGCACACTGGGACCTCTCTGTTCCTGGGTGAGCACACCCAGTTCTGCATCTCAGCTCAGGGGCTTGGGGTGTCAGCACCAGTTCCTTGCTGTTTGCAAATGCCAATTTTCTCAGTCTGCCAAAATACCCTTTTCTGAACAACTTTTATTCAAATTTACTCGCTCTCCCTAGGCTTGAACCTAGCTGGTATTGCATGATGTGGAGTTGGAAGTATTTTTCCTAATTTCAAAGAAATAATTTCTCTTTTGAAGTGTGTATTTGTAAAAACTTAACTGCAGTTAACTAAGTTATCATCACAGTGTCATGGTTGCCAAAATTACAGTGGAGGATGTAAACATATGACCTATTCTAAAGTACGCTAAAAAATACTCATTTTTAGTGTTGTAGATTGCAACTTCCCACGTTTCTTTTTCCTTGAAACATTTATATTTATGTCATATCCATGGATTTTTATTCTCTGTGTTTTCTGTGGTCATTAATAAGCCTGCAACTGACTTGTGGGTAAAATAAAAGAACCTACAAAACTGAACTCAGTGATTTACTAACACACGAATTAAATCATTTTTCATCATTGTAATGTTCCATGCCTACAAACATGGATTGCAATCTCTTTTTTCAGGCATCTAAATCAGAAATGAGAGTAAAAGAAAGTTAAATATACGTAGGCTCTTATATTTTCTGAAGGTTTGAAACATTCACACAGAGGCAGCATTACCTGGGTGCTGTGGCAAAGGGAGGTGACTTCAGTAGCCATTGTGATTATGATTTTTGGAATGAAGAATTGTTATTTCATCTTATTGAAAAACCTTATTGTCATTTTTTTGGTCAGAAAATAACATGCAAAGAAACAAGGAGGTTAGAACAGGAGCTGCTGCTCTGCAGAGTAGAGAGCTGAGTCAAATGATGGGGGGTGGCTGAAATTCCTGTGGGGAATGGGGAATTCCTGTGGGTGGGCATGGAAACCTCACCCTAAAACCCTGGGGCAGTTTCAGGGGTAAGGTTGTTTGGTTTCTCACTGAGCTTTTACACTGCTGCCTTTGGATTGTTTGGGGCTTTCACAAACACAAATGAAGTTTTTCAGTGGTTTTTTTTTCAGCTGCCAGAAATCCTGACTCAGATTTTTGGCTGCTGCTTCTGCAAGTTCAATTCTATGGAATGTACTTGATGAACTTGGAGCAATGAGAAGTTAGACTGGGAAAGGTGTTGGGCTACAGAAACCTCCTCTGTCACAGTCCAGTGCTGTGCATTTGGCCCACAGCCACAAACCCTGAGTGCTCCACATTCAGGATATCAGAATTGCTGCCTCTGTTGAAATACAGACAGCTGTTATCACTCTTAGTGCTCTAGTTGTCTCCTTCTACCCTGTATTGTTTAAATATTTGGGTTGCATATTCTAAATGTTAAAAGAAGTTCTTCTACCTTTACAGAATTGAGGATGAATTACCCATTATAATTTCTAGTCAAGTGTAGACTCTAAAATATGATCCATGATCTTAACTAGTTTCACATATGAAGAAATCAACCTGCTGATCAGAGGCTGCTGGAGTTCCCTTTGCACTTTGAAATTCCTGACAAGCAGCAGACAGTGGCTGATAAAGGATTTGCCATCAATGGCATCTGAGAATTCTGTTATTTTTGCTTTTGAGGGTGCCAGATGGGAATTATGTAAAGTGCAGTTAGCTGGAGCCTTCAGAGGACGTGCACATTTGGGGAGATAATTCTGCAATTCTGCTCTCTTGTTGTTGATTTGTTCCCTCAGCACTGCAGGAGCTCTGAGGACAGGAGGAATCCCTGTCCTTCCTCCAGAGCCTGGGATAATTCTGATATGGGCTGAAGGGGATTTTGGAACCTTTATCCATTAATTACACATAAGATGTTTGCAGGATGGAGAGGCCAGCAGAGACAATATTTAGTGGAGCAGCCCTGCTGCAGAATCTCAGGGCTCATCTGGTGCCAAACCCTGGGTCTGCTCTTCTGAAGCTTCTTTAGACCTCCTGAACATCAGCTTCACCTTGCCTTTACTGGATCATTATATCCCATTAAGAAATGGATTTTTCCAGCCTGATGAGCAAAAAAAAAAAAAGTGCTGTTGGTGACTATCTGATGTGGTTTACTCAATATTATCCTTTGATTATTGTCACATAATTTGGTGGAATGTATTTCTCTGACTACATCATTAATATCATGAGGCTCAGTTAGAGTGATTCCAGTGTAAAAGGATGATGTTCAATGTTTTTGCTGTAAAGTTAGCCACAACTTTAGGTGTTCTTTTGAACCTGTTATAATGAATGATGAAATTGCATGGTTAACCAGTTTAAGCAGTGAAAAATTAACTAGGAATACTTTCTATTTGGTGGGAATTTAAAGCTGCAGAAACAAGGAAACGAAACTGGTAGCAGATCTCAGATTAATTTACCTCCAAGTTCTTTGTTATTGATCAGTTTTGGGGCAGTTTTCACCGGCTGTGACTGCAACTCCACATCATTCCAGGGATTCCAAAGGGAAATGACTGTCTTTGTCAGGATTCCTTCAGTGAGCATTGCTCACCCTAACGACTTGCTGATGCTATTTTTACTTTTGCATTTATGGCATTTCTTTTATGAGATAATGGATTGGGGAAGAGAGAGCTTGTGTGACTCAGATGTTTTAAGGACAGCCTTTATATACAAAGCTGTCATATGTTGAAACACAAAATGGGAAGGAAGACTTTTAAAAACAGTGACTAAAAAAAGCCTCTTTTCCTAATTTTGTACTAATGCACCTGTAATCCTTCTAAAAATCAGAATTTCTAACAAATTACCTTACAAATTCATTAATTATTTTCAATTTTGATGAAAAATATGCTTTATCCTATCCACTTAAAGGGATTTTGGGATCCTTTCAGGCTTCAGTGAGTGCTGAAAAGCAGTTAATTCTGTTTGTGTTTAAGGGTACATGTTTTACAGAACAGCAGCTCTGTTTTAGTGGAAGACATTATTGTAATTCTTTAGTTCCTGTTCAGCTAGGATAAAAACATAAGAGTATTTTTCTTTTTGCTTCAGAAGAGTGAATATAATGGTTGTCATCCAGAGGGTATATTAGTTGTGTTTTCACTTGGTGGATGCATGGCCCTACCTGAGTGCCTTAGTGCTGTTCTGAATGAATTTATAAAAATAACACTTTCTCTTTTAAAGCAGTGAGTTATAATATGTTTTAAAGAATACTGTTCTTTGCTTTTGGGGAGAAAATTGAAAATTTAAAATTTGGCCTTACTGTAGCAAGGAATCTGGACCTTAATCACATGTATGACACACTTTCACATTAATTCCTTGAGTTTTGGGGCAGCACTGAATTCAGCCCCTGGCAGTGACCCTGAGATAAAATAACCCAGCTCTGCCATGGGATCTCCATTTCCTCTTGGAATACAGAGGTGGCACCATGTGAGATGGAAGTCTCGTTATCATTTCAGTTTTATTAATAATGACACCCCCGGATTGGCCTAAATAGCAAGAAGAAATGCAAAGTTTAGGAGTGTAGCTGTTCACAGAGTTTGTCATTTGATGCTCTTATATAAATTAAATCTGAGGCTGGTTAAATTGCAGGAATCCATCTAAGAAAAATTCAGGCTATAATTTGTTTTGTTTTGGGTTTTTTTTTTTCCTAGGTTTTTTTGGTCACTTTGTTTTGTTTTGTTTTGGGTTTTTTTGCGGGGGGAGTTTGTTTGTTTGAGATTTTTTGTTTGTTTTGTTTTATTTTTTGGGGGGGTTTCTGTTTGTTTGTTACATTTTTACAGAGCATGATGTCCTAGATAAAAAAGTTTCAGCCTGTTTACATTATAACAACCACTCTTTTCCCTCATTCTAATAAATTATTATTTTATTATTGTTATTGCTACTCCTGCTACCACCACCACCCCACAAAATCCTCACAACTGGTAAGGAATAAGAAACCACTTTACAGGCACATTGTTTACTGAGCTGATGTGCTACATATTAGTTGAGGCACAATTATTTTAATAGATCCACTCCTACCCCCCTTCACCTTGGCAAAGAATATTGGATTTTCCAGTTCAGTGAGTGTCTGGTCGTTATCATTCATGTGCTCTATTGCAGTTATTGTTAATGGTTATATGAGCAGCAAAATAGGAAGCATATATCACCTGTCAGCCTGTGCTCTCTAGGCCCATCTTGGGGTAAATTATAGGAGGATTAAGAGCAGAAGCTGCTACAATTCAGGTTTCATGAAGAAGTTGTGGAATTTTTTCCCCCCCTCCAAGGTTTAGGATTTGTGTTCAGTCTTTAAGGAAAAAGTATCAGTATATTAGGATCGTAAATTCTGACTTGGTCTTGCCAAAAAGTAATTTAGAAAATTTACCAGATCAAATAAAAAGTGTGTTAACCTGGTTTATAGAGAAAGAGAGAGAAATACATTTTTCTGCTCTAATGTGACTCTAACAACTTTCTAGGTTAAGGGAAATGTGTGCAGTTATACTTACCATGGGGTGAAAATAATTCACCAAAGCAATGTTCTGAGTTCAGGAGCAGTGCCATTTGTGCACCATCAAAAATGGCCTTTATGTAATCAGTTTTTTAGCTTTGAAATTGATCTCCTGTCATTATTTTACTTTGTTTTAAATTGTGCAGCTTAGGTACTATCCCGTATTCATGCTTGGGTAACTTGATTGAGCTGGAAGAAAAACTTTATCAAAAGCACACACTTGTGTATTTTAGCCTGTACTATGGAAAAAATAGAGAGAAAATGTAATGTGGGGGTAGCAGGTGGGGGTGATCACATCCCTGATGTAAATTTATCCCTCAGATTCTTTTGGCCATGCTGAATTGGCATTTCTTAATATGAGATTCTTCATTTTGTACAGATTTTTTTTTTTTTTTAACAAATCCCATAGATTTGGTGAGATAATCTTTTAAATGGAATTTTGAAATAAGTATGGAAATCTTTTTCCTGGGTCAACACATCGCCTACTTCATTAATTAAACTGGAACATTTACATTTTATCAAGTGTCATACAGTTGAAGGTTACAGGATTGAGGATGAAGGATTCTCTGTAGGATTGAGAGAAATGTGTTGATGTGAATTCTAACATTTGAGAAAGACCTCTGATGCATTTTTAATACTGATCTAGGTTTTCAGTTTTCACTAGTGGAACGAACTGTTGACATCCAATCAACTACTGATGAACAAACTCAAACCAAACAAAAGATTGTGTTTTTCAATATTATATTACATGTAATGGCACTTGGGATGGCCATGAGATATTTCAGAGGCCAAAAAGAGGAGGAGGTTCTGAAACAGAACGGATGAGTTAGTGAGGTGAAATCTCCTGGTCATGAAATGGCCAAGGGGCCCTCACCCTGCTCAGGTAAAAGAACCCTTGCCCTGCTCAGGAGATGAGTCCTTACCCCCTTTGGGATGATCCAGAGCCTGCACTCAGCCCATGGCTGGTGCATTGAAGTACAAAAGCTTTGTGTTCAGACAAGAGGGACAGTGAGGGTTATAGAGCTGCTCTGGAGGATTTGGTCCTGTACAGCTCCTGAAAGTCAGCACTGTGGTGCTTGATGCTTTATTCCTGAGGGATTTTTCTGCTGGGAATAGATGATTTAAGATGTCTGGTGAATGAGAAATTGCAGATTATGAGACTAATAAAGATTAAAAAATGCATTTTGATGGCTACTTTTTTCCTTTCATTTCTCTACTATTTTAAGAAAAGGAGGAGGAAACTGGTTTTCCTAATTTTTTTGATTGATCCAAATCTGTTTATTAACTTCTTGTTATGCTGCTTTAAGATTACCTGGCACCTCTCTCTCCCAAATGCCATAGCTCATTTTTGCATTCATCTTTCATACCCATTATGTGGGAACAACATTTGCAGTCTGAATATACAGTGAAATCAGTTATAAAGAAAATGCAGGAACTGTTCCATTTCAGTTATGTACTGAAATGTCCTCACATACTGCACAGTACTACACAGAGATATTTATTATCTGCACTCCAATTAAAAATACTGCATTGGTTTATTAGACATTTAAAAGTATTTACTACTAAGTAAAAGTATTTACAACTAAGGAATCAATATTCCTTATTTAAAAAGAAGGCTAATTCCTCAGTGCACATGGATCTATACAAAAAACCACAAAATCTATGTGCACAATTGAAGGAAGGGGTTTAGAGGCATGAAGGGGTCCTGTGGTTTAATGGTTTGATGGGGGGAGGTTGGTTTGGTTTGGCTTTTTTCTGCATCTCTTGACCATCTCTATGTGGTATTGCAGAGTCCCCAGGATGAGGTGAAAGATGAGTCTGACTCCATGTTGTTAGGAGGCTGATTTATTATTATATTACATATAATATCATATAATATCATATAATATTAATATTATATCGATATAAATTAATATTATATTAATATTATATTAATATTATATTAATATTATATTAATATTATATTGATATTATATTAATATTATATTTATTATGGAATGCTACACTAAAACTATACTAAAGAAAAGAGAAAGGATACAGACAGAAGGCTTAACAAGAATGAAAATAAACTCGTTACTGACTCAGAGCCTGACACAGCTGATGGTGATTGGTCATTAAGTAAAAACAATTCACATGAAACCAATCAAACATGCACCTGTTGGTAAACAATCTCCAGCTACATTCCAAAGCAGCAAAACAGGGAGAAGCAAATAAGATACATTACATTATAACATTATAATTTGGTTTTTTGTTTTTGTTTTATAATATTGTTTTTTCTCTGAGGCTTCTCATCTTCCCAGGAGAAGCAATCCTGGCGAAGGGATTTTTCAGAAAACATGACAGTGACAATCTCTACATCTCTTGAGATGGAGTTGTCCTTTTGCAAGAAGCTGCCAGGGCTGTTTGTGTTCAGTGCTGCTTTGCTCATCACCTTAGTGTTGCTATAGAGGGCAAAGCTTCTGTCTGGGGGGAGCAGGCAGGAGAAGGTGCAGGAGGAGCAGAGCCCTGTGTGTGTTTGCTGACTGCAGAGCTCCATGGATGGGCTGCTGAGACCCCTGAGTGGAAACCAAGGTGTGAGCTGCAGCCCTGGGAGCAGAGCACGTGCTGGGCATGCTGAGAGCTGAGCCTTTGGGAGCAGAGCCACGGCTGTGCCTCTGACATTTGGCTGTTTCCCTTGGCAGGGCTGCCTGAGCTGCTCTCTGTGCCAGGGCAATGGCTCTGGGGCACTGGCTCTGCTGGGACCAGGGTGTTTTTAGCTGTGTGCCTCTGGAAATGCTTGGGAAAGCAAAGGGCTCTGCTGTCCTCAAGCAGCACAGCTTGGCAGATGTTCCAAAGCAAACTGGGCTTGTTTACCCTACACTGGGCATGGAAGAAGAAACAGCATCTCAGTCACTCTCTCCTTGCCAACAAGAACAAAAAACTGACTCTTGGTCAATAAGGAAACTTCTCCAAGCTCAATTATATCAGCTTGCTGCCCGAGGCTCCAGTCCAATTCTTTATTTCCCCTGGATGTTGAGGCAATAGCTGTCATCATCAGAGCCCCTTTTGAGTTTGCTGTGATAGGAGCAGTCCTTTGGATGCAGTGCTCACTCCTGCCTTTGTTTCTGCATTCTTATTAGTGGGATGACAAAGCACTGGGCCAGGAGGCTGAAATCATTGCCAGTGTATGGAGCACTGATAATTTGTGGCCTGACTACTCGTGACTTTTGAGAATAGGTAGGAACTGAAACATTTTAAGTTTCTGATGGCTGTGGGTTAACCCCAGCAGGCAGCAAAACCCCACTCACTCCCCCTCAGGGAGGCAGAAGTGAGAAAGTTTGTGGGTGGTTTATTAAGGGAAGTCTTGAGACCAATATGAAATTCTGCTTCACTTTTTAACTCAAGAAAGCATAGTAAATATATAGCCAGCTTTTTGGGAATGCAACTGTTCTGCTGCACAGAAACAGCCATATTTTGTGAAAACATAATAAAAGCATGAAACTCGACTTGTTGTGAGTGTAGTGTAATATCAAAGAGAAAACAGATCTTTACAGAGCCCTAATTTTCCAAGGCACTTCTACAGTCATCACACATCTTCTGTCATTAAACAATTCCTGTCCTGTCACTCTGTAGGCTTGAGAAATCACTATTTGATTTAAAATTTATGCTTTTTATCACTACATAGCCCAAAATGACTGAACTCCCTTTAAAAGTTCAACAAAAATCCTCTTCAGTCTTGAAGGAACTTAGGCTGTGAAAACTGGGCTTAAGTGAAATAGTTTTGTTATTGATTTCTACCCTGTGCCCACACAGTTGCCTCTCAGTAAATACAGGCAGCCACTTCAGCATCTTCACAGGGTGAATCCTGCTCCTCTCAGCATCCTCACCTCTCCTTGGGGTCTCTGATCAGCTGGAGTAGGGCATGGCTTTGCAAGTGATGCTCTGTCTTTTCCTCAGGCACTCATTTATGACAAATACAGGAATATCTTTGAGCTTCTATTTATTACTCTGTCAAACATGGCAAAACCTAGTAAGGATATTCTAAAAGTTCTGAGGTGTCTGAGGAATGAAGCAATTTTATGTACTTGTTTCATTTAGGAAACCTAGCTGAAGAAATATGGATTCCTTCAGGAATTGTGTTGTGCTCTTGTGCTGTTGTTAATTTGAAAACATAAACTGTTAAATTAGGTTTCTTTCTCTAGAAGTTCTATCTGTACTCTGGGTATATATTGCCAGTTGTCACCTTACCCAGCTCACACAGTGCGTGGCTGTGCTGGAATCACACCAGCATCACACCTGATAAATCCCTGGATTTAGCAGGAATATCTATTGATCACCTAGATTTCAGTGATTTCAAACATGACTATTTATGTGGCTGTTGGTCTGCCTGACACCTAAGGCAGTTTTATTAGATAAATAAAATACAGTTTAAAAATCCAGTTTTAACAGTTTAAAACTGTTAAAATTTACAGTTCTGGAAATTCCTGTGTATTTTCAGCCTTGAAAGCAGAGGGATACATAGAAAATGAATTTTGCATTTGACCTGCAGGTTAAAATGATGTTGCATTAAGGAATCTTAAGTGTTTTTGTACTGTCCAAACTGACAAATTTACCGAAAGGCAGTTTCTGTTGCCAGCTTTGAAAATGAAATATTTATTAGCCCAAAATTAAGTCTTAACCTGATCTAGGCTTCAAAAGCCAATATTTACAGCTTGATACTGCTCCATCACTGATTCACATCTTAAAATTACATCCGTATCTTCTTCAAATGCTGCCTATTTTCTGAGTGGTTTTGGGAGATCTGAGGAGGAAGGTGGAGGTTTTACCCTCGGCTACCTTTGCCTGGCTGGGCTAATGAAACATCTGTTTGGAGAGAGGAGGAGGGGAGTGTGAGGCAGGAGGACTCTGTGCTGGGCAGACGTGTCTGTGCATCTCTGAGTGTTTGCAGAGCACTGGGGAAAGGACAAGGGACTCCTGAAGGTGAGAGCAGGAAAAGAAAGAGCAGTGGGAATGTTTTATATACTCCAGTCCATAAAGCTCCAGCAGCAGCAGCAGTGCCTGCTCCCTCAAGCAAGTCTTTATTTAGGAAAAAGTCAAAGCTTTCCTTGGGGGGGAAAAAAGAAAAATAACTTTTGATAGCATTGAAAATGAGCATGAGCAATGGGCTGGAAGCAGAAGAAAGCAGAAAAAGCGGCAGAAAGCAGCAAAAAAGCAGAGCTGGTTGCTCACTGGCACAGCAGGGTGGTGGGTGGCTGTGTGGGAGGGCACACACACACCAGTACTTTCAAATCTCTATTAAAAACACAGCAGTATTTTTGTAAGCAGTCATTTCTTTATTATAAAATTTGTCAGTTAAGTTTCTAAGTCTTGCAAACCTTCCTCTTACAGTCTACTTTTATCTAGAAACAAGAGAAAAAAGACAAACAACCAAACAAGCTCCCTAAAATCTGGAGAATTTGGTTTTAAATCTGTGCTCGGATGGGTTGTTCCCTTTTTGACTCCTCCCAGAGTGCCCCAAGGCTGCCCTGAGCCATCAGAAATAGGTGCAGGTGGCCCCATTTCCTCCTGGTTTCAGCTTGTACACACAAACCTCTTAGTCCACAAATGTTAGTAAATAGAGATGAAGCTACTTCTTTCAAAATAAAGCTCCTCTCCTGCATGTGTGACTGTTGGAGCCATTCAGATCCTTGAATTGGTTTGTTAATTTGATGAGGCTTCTGCCTGACTTGCTGGGGACAAACTTAGTGAAGACTTTGAATGTCACATTCTAAGGTTTCATTTTTCATTTATTTTCTTCTTCAGTAAGTATTACTGTGTGGTTAATTTGTTCTGTGGGATGGATGAAATAGAACTAATATGAAATTCAAATGAATTCTTCTGTGGGCAGCCTGTTTGTTCGCAGAAATAACGAAACATAATAGCCAATGGATAGAGAAACACATGAAGTATTTTCCTCAATAATTCAGAAGTTTGAGATATTCAACAGTCAATAAAATATCCAGAAGAATCAATAAACTAGAGTTATCAAGAATGTGTACTTTTTAATTTTAGATATGTGTGCGTGTGTATGTTTTTATTTTGTGTAAGGTCACGTTAACTTTTTAAATGCTTTAGTCATTAAAAGTCCATTTCAGCTATGCAAATTAAAAAAAAAAAAAGAAAAAAAAATAGAAGAAAAAAGAAGCTCTAAACGATGCAAACCACCTTTAAGCTACTGTTTCATGAAGAAAAAAAAACATTATTTCTTGGGATGCCAAGGACACGTGTAAAACACCTGAGCAGCAATCGGTTTATCTTTCACGGGAGGCTGAGCAGGATTTTACAAGGTTATTTGCTTCCACCTACTGCTCATCCCTGATATTACAGAAGAACCCAGCCAGGGGATGGTTGGAGCTGCAGAGCTCATCCTCCCTCCCCTGGGCTGTGGGAGGGCAGTGTGAGCACAGGAATTCGCTTTGCCTTTCCCTGTGCCTTGTGTTCACATGAGGAAAGGAAATACGTTGGAAATTCAGACCATTTTTATAAAGTTTCTGCTTCTCGTGGTGGTTTGGGAGGTTTCTGGCAGCCTGTGTTGGGATGGCAGGGAGGGAGCAAAGTGCAGTGTGTGATACAGCTCAGGGTGTGGGCTGTCAGCAGCACCAAGGGATGCTTCAGGACAGTGATTGCACTGTTCCTGATTGCAATTCCAGGAGTGAAATTCAATGTACAATTACAGAAAATAGTGTATGCAGGTTTCTACTGCATCCTAAAGCCAAAATTTCATTCAGGGCCATGCTACTATCAATAACTACTTTTTATTTCTAGAGCTTTCACTTCACTTTGTTCAGTAACATTTTTATAGTGCTACTGTTGATGAAGGTGGTAGATTTGTTCAGTAACATTTTTATAGTGCTACTGTTGATGAAGGTGGTAGATTTGCTCAGTAACATTTTTATATGACTGTTTATGAAGTTGTAGATTTGTTCCCCAGTGTGTTAAACTTGAGAAATCCCAGCCCTTAAGCTTGTTCTTGTCCTGCAGAAAACCTTGCTTTGTTTCCCTGTTGCTGCCATCAAACAAAACAGACCAAAAAGGGCACTTTATATAAAACGTGGAGCTCTTAATATGTTTGTAATAATGTTATTTAATTGGCTGTTATGCAGTGACACCTAGAGAAAAAATGAATTGTGTTGGTTTTAAACTGAAATGGATGAGAGGGTTTTCTATTCAATTCTATCTTTTCCATGAAACTTCCATATAATACTTCCATTCTGTGAAGTTTTCTATCATTATATAAAATACCTAAAAAAATTCTTCAAAAGGAACATATTTTCTGAGTTTTTACTTTTTTTTTTTTTTTGTGATGTAACAGCACTAAAGAAGGTGCCTGATCAGTTGTTCAGCTCTCTAGGATTTTACAATCGCTTTTCAGCAATGGTATTTCTCCATCTCAAATAATTCATGGAGCTGGGAAATTTGCAATACGCATGGGAAGTGACAGCACTTTGTCATTTTGCATTTAGAGAAAGTAGCACAGATGTCTCCCAGAGAGGAGCATTCTCATTTCTTCCCTTCTTGCTCTGAGATTGACAGATGATTCATTTTGATGATTTTTAAAGCTTAGGGTCTGTGTACATTTTTTCTTTAAAAGAAGTATATCTAGGATGTAGACATATACTCAAATATTTATATTTAAACATAATTTGATTAAGTCAGTAGCCTCACTGGTTTAAAGAATTACAACACTAATTCCTTCAGAAAATTAACTGGTTTTTATCTTGCCCTTGTGCAGAAGTCTGAATCCAGGTGTTTAGCCTTGAAAACATACAGCTATTTCTTTTAAATCTGACTGCATAATCTCAAAGATAACACATTCTTGCAGCGAGCCTGAACCCACGCAGATGTGGTTTTCATTGCTAAAGATGCAGTGGTTCATTTGTAAAAATTCACTTTCCATATCTTTAGATAGATAGCCAAACACTAGGGGATGAAATGCTTGTCTAATGTTCAGGGATAAAACACAGAGCAGAAATGCTGAAATTTGCCATTCAGCCTGAATCTTTTCCTGAGGCTGCTCTGGGTTCCAGGTGAGGTCTGGGTTCCATTTGAGGTCTGGTTTCCATTTGAGGCCTCAGTTCCAGGTGCTGTCTCAGTTCCAGGTGAGGTCTGGGTTCCATTTGAGGTCTGGGTTCCATTTGAGGCCTCAGTTCCAGGTGCTGTCTCAGTTCCATTTGAGGTCTGGGTTCCATTTGAGGTCTCAGTTCCAGGTGAGGTCTGGGTTCCATCTGAGGTCTGGGTTCTATCTGAGGTCTGGGTTCCATTTGAGGCCTCAGTTCCAGGTGCTGTCCCAGCTCCAGGTGTGCCTTGTTATCTCATTAACTCCTGATTGAGCAGAGCAGGCTCAGCTGGGCTGGCCCCACCTTTTTGGGGCTGAGGCTGCTCTGGTGCCTCTCTTTGCTGCTCCAGACAACCACAGCAGATAAACCGAGCTGGGAGGAAGCTGGGTTTTGTTTCATGCAGGTAAAATTGCATTTTTAATTGAGTAATAAATGCTTGTGAACTTGGGCCTCTTAAAAAATGTTTTTAATGGGGAAGGACAGTGGTGAAATAGCAAAATTTACTGTTCCATGGGCAGCAGAAGGGACCAGGGTGTTGTTGGGTTTTAAGGTATATCCATCGTGCTGAGAGCCTGTAATAGCCATGGCTACAGGCTGAGAGGAGCTACTTTATTCTGCTTTTGGTGAATTTAGGTCAGTGTGTGAGACAGAGCTGCTCTTGTCCTTGGTAATATGGAAAGAGATGATTCATTTTTGATCAACCAATAAATATGTTAAAGAACATTATACCCTTTCCAAAAGGTGACTTAGGGCACAGCTAGGACATGAAGACCACTGGTGCTAATGGAGTTTGAATTCATTCCCATGAGGGAGGAGGCTTTTGAAAAGCTGAGCTTTTTCCCTCCCCAAAAGAAGCAGGTGTAAATATCCAAACAGGCTCAGCAACTGAGCTTTTGAAAAGCTGAGCTTTTTTTCCCTCCCCAAAAAGAAGCAGGTGTAAATATCCAAGCAGGCTCAGGAAGTGAGCCTGTAGGCAGAGAGAGAATTTCCTTCTCCTCCACGTGGGAGATGTAGGGAGAGACTGTCTGGCTGCCAGTAAGGCACACTTGGAACAAAATTTTTGTGTTATATTCCCCAAACTGCAATCTGGGTCCCCATGAAAAGTGATGGAATATAAAGAGTATTACAGGTGCTGATTCATGCATTAGACTGGCTAGAATAACAAATGGTTTTTACTGCTTAGGAAGTGACACAACTTGACATGCCTTATGAAACCATCTTTAATGTAATTTGCTGTGAATTAAAGTATTTTTTTTTTCCAGGAAACCTTGCTTTATCTTACTTGGTTGTATGGTTTAATTTTTTAACATCTTTTATAGGTATAGGTAGGAAGTCTTTGGCTTTGAAGTAAAACCAGTCCTTGATTGAAGATGAATAGACATGCTGTAGGAGAAACATAAATTCTTTATTTTACGTTCATTTTCATTTTTAATAGGAGCTGCTATTTGCTATCAGCATTTGAATTTATGTGCAAGTAACTAACCAATAATCTGAAATGTGGTTAGAGTCGTTCCAGCTTTGGTGAGAGGTTGGGGAAGTACTTTTCACAAAAAATTGTCCCTGAGCCATATGTTATTCTTTTCCCAATGGAAATCTCCAAAGCTGCAATAGTTAAGCCAGATTTGCTTCCAAGAATCTCCTCACTAGAAAAGTAAAGTTGGAAAGAAAATTAGTAGGGCACTTGTCTACAGTTTAGTGAATTGAATTGTACTTGGCTTTCTCAGTTTCCAGTAGTAACTTGCTGTAAAAAGGGTGACTGTTAAGCAATAAATGCTTTTTGGAGTGTAATTTTTGTGATAACAATTATCCCTGCAGGTCTTCAGCACAAAAATCCGTAGGTGCAATGAGTTAAAATACTTTAGGAATAAAAGGATCATGTGATGAGTGTCCTTAGGTTTGAGATAATTTCACTCCTGAAGAAAACATGTCCAAGATATTCACACCTGTACAAGGCTGTGCACACACATTTACATGTTTATCATAAACAGAGGCTTTGCTGTTCTTGCATGTTGCAATGAGATTCAGACACAAATATCTACCAGGTCCTGGCTAACACTTAATAACAGACAGAAGGTTGAGCAGTTTTTCCTCTTTAGCTTACCTTTATATTTCTTTCAGCTTCCATAATTTGTTTATTAAAAAAAAAAAAAGTGAGCAAGAAATAAATTTTCCTCAAGATGGAAGCAAAAAAGAAAACTAATACTAACAAATCATATTTTCTCCTGAGAGCTGGCTACACCAAATTGAAATAGGTTTGGGGTGGGTTTTTTATTTTTGTGTTTTTTTCAATCCTGTCTTTAAATTTATGCCTGTAGTAAAGTTTAATGAAAGTCACCTAAAGGCACAATACTAGACATTGTATATTCAATAACTCTGTACAAAAATAAGATTTCTTCAGGCTGAGTTACTCCCCAGTGCTGGTGAATGTGTTTGTGACATGGACTTCTCTGTTTGTGCTTCCAGGACACTAAAGCAGAGTGCAGTTCTGGTGTAGAAACTGAGGACAGAAAAGTAAGTGCTTGTTTTAATGTGATTTCTCAGGCAACTCTAGTAGCTGGCATTTTCTCTGGTTGTTGTTTGTGTTGTTTGTTTTTTTTTTTTTTTAATTAAACCAGGTGAAATTATTTTATGGTTCTTTACATGTGAATGTGTTCATGTTGTATTTTAACTTCAATGGGGACAAAGCAGTCTGACTCTATTGAATATACTTGTTAGAAATTTGAATATCTGTTTTTATAGAAGAAGGGAATTGTAGTCCTAATCTCTTTATACTACAAAAAAAGTTTACAAGGCATTTGCACTTCCTATTCCTAATTTACATTGGTAACAAAGTGATTTTGTGTCTGTCATGATAAAGTTGGCATACCATGTTAAATATTTGTAAGACAGGAAGATGATTGCTTTTTCTTGCTTTAGAAGAAGTACCTTTGAAACATTTGTTTTATTCAAACCTTTAAAGAAAAAAAAATGTTTCCAGTTTTATTTTCTGTGGACAAATATAAATCAGATACAAATATGTTTTCAGTTGTGTTCTTCACCTTACTCATGGTAAAAACTAACCAAGAAACAAAGCTTCACAAAGAAACCTTCAGCTTAAAAAAATATTAAATTGTCAGAAATAAATATCGATTCAGTTTTAAAGAGAGAAATGTGTTTTGGTTGAAAATCTGTTGCTGCTGAAATGTGAAAATCTGGATGACTAGATCTGTGCAGGGTATTTCTGTGTGGAACAGTAACTGAGTTTGTGGAAGTGTTGAGCACATGACTTGTGATTTTAGTGTCTCTAAGTCCAGCTGGTACTCACTCTGTCCCAGTGAGGCTGCAGGTTCTGAGCATCAGCTTGCATCAAACTCTCCAGGTGCTTCCATTTAGGTTCATGTTGCTTTAAATTGTGCTAAAATCCAGGCTGGGACCTTACTTCTAAACCCCAAGTTTTGACTTTTTTTAGTGTTGGTGGTGACTATGAAAACTGGCAAGCCAGAAGTTCTTTCTGTAATGTGAATTATGGGTTAAAGGTGTCAGGAGCCTGGCAAGCTTTGGACAACAATTTATTCAAGTGTTGTATTTCTTCTTCCTTGTATCGCAACTTTAATCTAGCAGAGCCCAGCCTATTGAAACTGTGTGTTTTTTCCTGGTTTGTGATGCATGGTTTGTACCTCAGGAGGAATTTCAGGAGATGTGTGTCTGATGCCTTCTCTTGTGACTCAAAGGGACTGCTCTGAGCTGGGGTGGTTTCCACCTTCAGTGACTCAGGATATCCAGCTTTTGCAATTAGCAGAAAGGATTGTCTAGAAAACCCCTGGATTTTTCTTCTTCCTTTTGTTATTTTGTTTGAGCATTTTGTTTTGAAAGAGCAGGAATGTGATAAACACCTCTTGTTGCGTGATCTGTTTCATCTTTTCTCTGTGCTTGGTCCCAAAATTGAAGCTTCCACCAAGTTTAAGAGGCAGTTGTTCTTTCCAGTCCAGGGAGGGAGTTACCAGAGATCACCAAACACAGATCCATCAGTCTTGGTTAATACTAATGAATTGTTTCATGTTTGTTGAAAGCATCAATTTAGAATGTAACATAATTCATAAACCTGAAACATTGTAAATAAATATTTTTATTTCATTGAACTTGAAATCAAGACAAACTGCTTCAATTAGGGCATGCATCATTAGTATCTAATAATTTGCACTTCCATAATGAAATATACTACTAATGAACTATATCATTAGTAATTAATGGGAAATTTTCCCATTTAACCACAAAATACAAACCTGCAAGGTGCCTTTTCTTTTGTTCCTTGTCTTCTGAAGTTTTCTAATCTATAACGTCTGAAGTAGAAATTAATGTAACCATGACTAAAGCATTGCCTGCAGGCAAACTCAAATCTAATAACTGTACTTATTATTTTGAAATCTATTATTCTGTAAATTCCAAAATAGCAGTTAATTATCGTAACCACTTCATCACTGTGATCTGCCTCTCCTTTCATTGTCTTCAACTGACCTTTCCATGTAAGATTTTTATTTATCTCCTGCAAGGCTGAAAGCTCCCAGGTTTGAGAATACCAAGTGACAAGCAATGCACAGGCTGCTCTCTCTGGCCTGGATAATTATGAATTACTGAATTGCCTGTACCTTTCCCAGCAGAAGGCCCACAAGTGCATGTACAACTCATTTCCTACTTAATGAATACTTTTTTTCTGCATTTGACACTCCCAAGCTTTCTTGTTTTGATCTCCCGCCACCGTTCTGAACATCACAAAATTGGAGGTTTAATGACTCGTGTGAGCTCAGCTTTGCTTCTCAAAGAAACAAATGTAGAAAAGTGACCCTTAAACTGTCACAGGAAAAAGCCTGTTAACAACATGCCATGTGTGATTTTTGTAAAAAATCCATGGATATCTGCAGCTAGCCATGTGATGTTTGGGAATTTGAGCCATGTTTCCAAAGCCTGTGTGATGTTCTGCTATTGCAAGGCTGATGGCAGATGGTCAGGTTGTTTTTCCTTTTACCCATGTTTTCTGCTATAACTCTGTGTGTTGGGCACAAACAAAATGGTTCTGGTGGAAGGCAATTAATAAGGATATTGGCCATTTTGCCAAGAGGGAGAGCACATGGATTCCTTTGAAATCCTTCCATTTGATATAACCAAACCACTGTCTGTCTCTAAGAAGGCTTCTAATGTGTGCAGCCTTTTTGTTGGCGTTGCCCTTACACAGCTCCATCATCTCCCATTACCTGAAAAACCTGCCTTGTTTTTTATAAAATTATATTTTATAAATCTTCCTTGTTTTTTCTTTATTAAATCTCAGTTCATATCTTTACTTGGTCTGAGCAATTTTTTTTTAATGTTTATGTGGACTTGCTTCAAACAGGAATCTGCTTCAAACAGGAATCTCCAAAAGTATAGATAGAAAAAGAAAGTGTAAATAAGATTTTTCCCAGTCCTGCTCTTCTTTGAGATCTGAATAGAGCACAAAGGACATACTTTGTTTTACTCTGCAATTGTCACATCATCAAATTAATTCATGGCAATGCTGTGGAACCAAAACTCTGATGTGAAGTTACATCCCCTGACATCCTTTGTGTGACATTTCCACCTGACACTGCAAACTGGAAGTTAACTTACAGTGACCTTTCTGTGCTGGATAATTTTGTCTCAGCTTGTTTTCACCATGCTGGGAGTGTTTTATTCTTCAGCTCTGGCTGTTTGATCTGTGTTTTATTTCAGTTTATTCTGCCCCCAGTGGGGCTGTGCTGGCTGTAACGTGCAGAGCCATTCTCCTGTTGCTCCCATTCAGCAGCAGCTCAGCACCATTAGCAGGGGGCTCAAGGTCACCAGGGTGTCCTGCTGCATTTTCCCTTCTGGAGAAGAGAGAATGGAGAGAATATTTTTGAGATGCATCTTGACTTGAAAATGTCCCACTTCAGAGCTGGGAGTGCAGAGGCTTTATGAGAGCTGCAGAGTTTATGGCAGAGCATCAGGGCAATAACCTGATGGGTCAGGAAGGCAGGAAGGTTCCCTGGAGTGCCATAATGTTCCTAACTCCCTATTACCTGCTGTGGGATATGGGGGAGGCAGTAATGCCTTTGCTTTTCTCTGCCTGCTCGGCAAAATATTTCATTTTTTTTTTGCTTTAGTGCCTTCTGTCAGTGGATCTCAAATTACTTTACAAACAAATTAAAAACACCTATGAGGAAAGTACTTACAGTTCTATGGCTTGAGTTATATATGGAGAAATAGATGGATGAAGGGCAGATGTAGGCAAGGTTATAAAGTGTGTCTGAGACAAAAGGAGGAGAAAAAGAAAAGTGTTACAAATATATTTTGCTTTGTCTATTCAATGGCTTCTTTCAGGTTGTTTTTGGGGTTCTTTTAGTTTATTCATAGTGATCATATAAAGATGTATTTTCTGGAAGTTTAAGAGAATGGGTTTTTTCTGGAAAAAAAATTTATCCAATTTCTCTGATCTTCAGAATACTTTAGAAAGGAATTAATAAGGTATCAAATAGTGAGGAGCACCACGGAGGGACTAAGTCAGCTCCTGGCATCATAGCTGTGGGTTTGTTGTTGCACTGTTTTCTTTCATGGTAGTCCCTTTTCCTGCTGTTTAGGGGCTCTTTAGCAGTGAATAGGAATAAGTGTCATTTTTATTCCCTTGTGAAGGCATTGTGCTATCTGCATAATTGTGTGGATTATTGAGATGCATTTTCACTCCTATTGAAAGAAACTATTTTTTGTCGTTGTTGTGAGGGAAGATCATAGACTCCAATGGATTGGTAGGGAAGTGTCTAAATTGTATTTGGGTATAGATTTGGAGGAATCTAAGGAAGTTTTGAATGCTGATGGCCTTTCTAACAGAGTGAACAAATGATTCCTGTTTCTCCTGCCTCTTTCCCTGGTGCACAAACCGTGCCAGGTGTTGTTGAACCATTGCAGGACAGGACCACACAAAGTGGAGAGGACTGACCACAGAACTGAGGAAGCAGGGGGAGTAACCCAGAGGGGGAATAATGAGCTGTTCCAGGAATAGCACCCTCCTGTCACAGCACAGCAGATGCTTCCCCTGACATCTCAGCTCATGGAAGTCAGATTCACCTGATGCTTTCCTCAGTGCAGAGTTTCCAAAACTTCCACAAAAGGGTAAAGTTATCTAAGGTGTGTGTGTGTGTCTTGTTTGTTTGCTTGTTTGTTACCAGAAAAGTTACTTGAAATCCATTGCTGCTTCCTTCACAATTATTTATATACAGATCTATCTATTTATAGATCTTGAAATCAAGATCTGTTGCTCTCCAGGGATCCCTAAACTCAGAAAGTTGAATGAAACCCACAATCTACATTATTTGGGCAGTATTTATTGCTATTTATACTAATTTTAACAATATTTTTAAATCAAAGGATTTTTTTTTTCTCCTTTGTCTTAGTTTTCTGTTCTTTTTTAAATAAAAGCAACACTTTGTGGAAAACAGGGAGCTGAAAGTTGCCCTGCAACTTAAGACACTGCATTATTTATTAGCCAGCCTAATAAATATTGGCAATTCTAATGTGAGGAATCGCTCAGAAATCCAGTCCATCTCCTGGCATGTGGCTTGACAGAGTGCAAAGTCTTGCTGCAAAGTTTCCTGGTATTTGAATGCTCCTAATGTCAGCCCTATTACTGCTCTCTTGTTCTCGCTGTCACTGACATGCAATTATGGGATTTCACAAGTGAAGTGGTGACAGTTGCTCCTCTGTGTGTGTGTGTCTGTCTTTCCCCTTAATCCAACTCTATCTAGCAATCTGTAATTTGATAAAGTGGAATTGAAGTGACAGGCGTGACAGAAGTGCCAAAACAATAATTTGACCTCCCCCTGAAGTGTCAACGTGTTCTGCTGCATGACTTTTACATATGCTGAATACACAGAAGGGACATGGAGAGTGCATTTGCTGGGCTGCAGTACCTGCTAAGGCACAGGGCTAAAAAAAGCTTTTGCTACAGTGTGGTTTTTGCCCAATGTGTTCCACCTTGAGCCATCACATCTCCTATCCCTGCATTAATATGTATAAACATGATTGCTGCTGCAAATAAATTACATTTTCATTGGGAGATTTTTTTTTCCAAATCTTCATTTTGAAGATATTTGGATAAATCTCAAAATTATAATTCTGTGATTGTCTACAGAATTAGTTCTCAGACTTTATTTTACTTTTCTTTTTGAATCTCTTCTACCTTGAAATAAATTTCATTAGGTATATGACACATTCCTGCTAATAACTCTTAAAAAGCTCACTGAGCTAGAAGGAACATTCTTTTATATGCATGAATAAAATATTTTATTAGCACTGAAGTAAATGTATGCACAAGTTACATTGGCATATATTCATATGTACTGTACCTGCATTGCATACAAGTAATTATGTTTCATTTGGGGACAAGGGGGAGGGCAGGAGACAGAAACTGTTTGCTTTAATACTTGGCTAAATGGAAAGTTAAAATATTGAGATTCAGGGGAGAAGAATCAGAGGGGAAAGGGATAACTCAAGCCTGAGTTGATGCTAATTATCTGTCAAAATTAAGTGATGAATAATTTGTGGGAGCCTCCAGCATGGCTGAAATTTTGTTTGCATTTGGCCATTAAGTTTTCAACAGGTACAAAAGTAGAGAGGAATTGGCTTTTGAAGTTATATGAAGAAAGGAAAACCCCGCAGATCTGTAAATATTTGTATGCTGTGAATGGGACCATGGATCTTGTCTGTGTTTGTGAACCAATAAAACTTCACAGCAATGGGAGACAGCAGCTTCTGCTGCTGTGGTGGAACATTTCCTTTAGAAGGTTTGGGTGGTGCCAGCTGTTCATATCCCAGATTCCTCAGTGTGGGGTTTGATAGGGTTTACATGTGCCAGAGAGTTTCATGGTCATTGATGCTTTAGAGACAAGTCAGTGCCCACCTGACATTTCCTTTTCTGTCTTTTTGCTCACTTTTTGAAATAAAGATTTTAGTCTTTATTTATGGCATATTTGATAAAGAAGGACTGAGCTGACAACGTGTACCTATGACCCACCTTATTTGCAGGTGTTTTTGTGGTCACAGGGTTTTTGGACATGGTCTAAAGAGCACTGAAAGAGAAGGGAGGGCTTAGACTGCTGTGAGCAAATTATCTCTGTACAGACTCTGTGCAGAGTCCCAAGTTGGGGCTTTTTCTTTCATTTAACTTACTGCCAACCTGTGCTTAGGCATAGAAATGTTTTGTTCCCGTATTTTAATTTTCCTCTTAGTAAGGAAAATATCCACTGACAGGTTTGTTTTCCTAAGATATCCTTAAAGAGCCCTATTGGTGAGTTAGAAATCCAGGGATTATGTATTTCTCCAGAAAAGAAGCAATGGAAATGTGAGTTCTTTTATGATTTATTCAGAGTCCTTGTAGCAGAGCTACAAGCTCACCAATATGCTGCTATAGAAGAGGCTGCAGTTGCTCTGTCTTTATTTGACACCAGACAAATGCTCTGACCTCAGGCTGCTTCTGTGTGGTGTAAAAGTTGTGCAGTCCTGTGTACTCTTCACTGGAACTGTTGTATAGGAAACTTGGAAATGGCACTTGAGATTTGTGGGAACAACTCAATGCAGGCCACTGCTCTCAATCCTAAAATGGAGAGAGATAAATAACATTCTTTCTCTATCAAATGCTGCGTATCTATGGAAAGTTTAAAATTTTACATCCAAAATTTGAGTCAGTGCTTATATTTTTGCATTTGTTCTCCCTATAACCAGAATAAAAACAAATGGGAATAAGAATAAATTCTTATGGAAATATTTAGGAATATTAGGTATTAAAAATTCTCTTTTTTTTTTCTTCTGCCCCATATCTTCAACATAAGTATGGATGGGAGCAGAGGTTGTGCACTGTGGGTATGTGGGCTCAGTTCTGTGCCTGCAGCAGCACCTGAGTCTGTTGGACAGGTTCTTTCCTCCTCCCTGCACGGAAATTTTTGGCTCCAGAGGCTGGAGCTCTGTGACTCCTCCTCTCTGTTAACCCCTTGCTGGTCCCCAGGTTTGTCCAAGAGTTGGCTCATGTTGGGAATTCTTTTTGGGCATTGAGGCTCTCTGCAAACAGTGATTCAAAGAGAAGTGTTGCTTATGTTTAACAGCGCTGTCCCAGTGCAGGAGGAGGAACAGAATGTCACCCCCAGGGTGTGACACACTGCTGAGGCACAGCTGGCACCCCCAGCCACCACCTGACACTGGGACTGGAGAGACACAGGAAAGGTAAAAGTGAGACAATTCATGAGCTGATATAGTTTATTAGGTGGAGAGACAAAAAGCCCCAACCAAACGCAAAGCCCAGGAGGTGCAGAGGAAGCCTGAAGGGATCCCAGCAGCAGCACAGGGCTCCTCTGCTCAGTGATGCCTTGATGAGCCAGCACAGCAGGATTTATTTATTTCTAGTCCAAAGGAGTCCATTCCTCCTTGAGCTGCCTCCCTTGGCTGTGCACATTCCTTGGGCATCACAGGACACATTTCCACGCTGTGAGGGGATAGGGAAAGCCTCATGGCATTTGTGTGTGACTGCAGAGACCTCATCTCAGCACAAATGGATCAGGTGGCTCTCCAGGAGCACACGCATGGCAGGATTATCAGTGGCAGATTGTTTTCAGCATATCTGAAGGGGACAGACTGAATCAGATGATTGTTTTGTTTGCCAAATTAATATCTGGGATGTAATCCAGCCTGATTAACAGCATGGTTGTGATTGGATCAGGAAAGGGTAGGCAGACATTTGGAAGGGTTTTTTTGTACCTGCTGGCTCTGTTACTTTCCCAGTAGCTTGAACATGTGCAAGAATATGCTTCAGTCCAGTAATCCAATTCATTTCTCATTGATTCAATTTTGTCTTTTTTTAGTTGTATTGGATCTCTTGCCAGGTAAATCTTTTCTCTGTAGAAATAGGTGGCTTTTTATGGTGGTGGTTGAACAGTTTGATCAAAATTTCCTAATTCCATTATTTCAGAACTGATTTCTTCAGCAATGATGCAGAGTGTATTTTTCTCTAACAAGGCCTGTTATTGTAAGAGCATTTATATTTAAATTTGTATATATCCATATTTAGAAACCTGAATATGTATGCATCTTTCTGTAGTATTTGAAACATGGTTGAGGGTTCTTATGTTAGGAGTAAAATAAAGGTTAATGGATTTTGTCTTTTTCAGATTTTTCAAACAGAAGTATGTTTTATTCTTTTATTCTTTTTTACATTTGAATATTTCGCTGGCTGCATTTCCCCACCCCATGCTGATATAGCTTCCATAGCCAGACGATGGCACTGTAGGCTAAAGAACACACCTGCCAGGAGCTCCTGAACCTTTTTTGCATGGAATAGGTGTTGGGTTTATTCCTCACCCCCAACAACTTCATTTCATAATAACCTGGAACTTATTCTAAGGCCTGATCGTCCTCAGCAGAATCCATGGTCTGGGTTCTGCATTATTGCACTGTCACTCCAGCTCTTCTGGATGTTTATTTGGCTTGTTTAGATCTTACACAATGCCAAAATAATTTTTCTACTGTCTGTGTATTATTCTTTAATGTGGTGAATTCTCACTCCACTAAAACTATTTTTGTAAGTGATTTGCACAACAAAATTAATAGAAAAGGCTTCTCTCAGGCCACTCTTCTTCTTTCTACTTCTTTTCTTTGCTGCTTTTTGTTGTATGTAATAAAAATTGAAATATTCCAGTGCCACATCTCTGTAATACATTAAAATAGTTGGAATTGTAGTTCCATGTTTACATGTTGCACCAAATCCATGTGTGTGGCAGCAGCTGCTCTTTCTCTCTGAACCACACAAGAACCAGGCAATGAAGAAATCAAATTGATGTAAGGCATTACAAAATGCAGCCTAATTTTCATGCTGGCCTCTGGAAAATAGTCCTAAACGCTATTTTTGTGCACTTCAGCCTAAAATGAGAGCGCTTTTTGTCACAAGTGGCCTGACTGTGACAGAAACCTCAGTGCTTTTCTTCCACTCTTTCACCTCCCTCCTCCTTTTCTCCCTGAACTCTTGATGTCATTTAAGCATTATTTGTATTAGATTATTTCATTAGAGGGAGAGGATTACTGCTGGATTTATGTATCTTGATAAGGATTTCCTTTTTATTTATTTATTTCCGTTCATAATGAGCAAAGAGAAGCTGGGGTAGCCAATTCTCAAAGCAGGGATAGGAATGATATAACACAAAACCAGCTTGAAGGATTTGGTGATAAGTAGATGAATTGTTCTGGGATGATGCTTTTGAAAACAGAGTTTATGTTATTTATTTTTGTAATAGTCCTGATGAAATTCTTTCACAGAAGCAATTCTATTAATTTGTTCAAACCACAAGTGAATACATTACTAAACTGAAAAGCACACCTCAGCCCCCACCATTTCTAAAGCTTTTGATTTTGCTGAGATTTGCTTTGCTCTGTAATATGATTGTTATGCTTAAGCATATTTATCTGAGCAGGTTTATTACCTGTAATAGTGGGGGTTATTTATTTGTTTTCACTTATTGCTGAGTGTGGGATTGCCAAACAACTTGGGCTTTCACAACAAGGCTGCTGTTACAGAATTGTTCACAAAAACCATTTGCACACGAGTCCCTAAGGGTGGCCTGCTGCACAATGCTTGACATTTATATAAGGGAGGGTGAAATTAGCAGTGGATTCTTTTATCTGGAGCTGCCATGTGACACTCCTGGGGATAAAGCAGAGACCCACAACCATTAACTTGCCTTTTCCAGCCAGTCAATGAAAGCCTGACTCGTGTGGCCTGCAGGGCACAGCACAGGACCTGGCTACTTAGCCAGGCATTTATTTACAGCAGCTGGGGGAGCTGAAAGGGGTTTTTTGACTGGCAAGATTAATAAGTGCCATGGCTGTGTCTAGGGAAAGCTGCTTTTTCTGTAGGCATTATAATATAATAATATTATATTAAATGAATATAATATATTATAATATCTATTATAGTAATACACAATATAACATTTAATAATATATATAATTATTATAATCTATATAATATATATTATTATTATATTGTATATAATATCACAATATATTATTATTCCAATATATTCCAATATATTATTATTATTATTATTTATATAATAGACTTGCAATAATTTCTATAAAGAGAATAAATTTTTGTATATTATATTAAAAATAAAGCCATTTTTAGTACTAAATCAGACCTTGCCTCAGCTGTGTTACTCCCTGTAACCTTTGTGCCCCTGCTGCTCTGATAATGTGCCTTGTCTCACAGAGTGGTTGATTTCCACCCTTGCCAGTGAATTTTCATGTGCCACAGAGGCACATTCTAAGTCTAAGCTGAGTTGCCATTGCTGGCATTAAACTTTTCATCAGAATTTTCAAGCCTGGTGTAATAATTATTTACACACAGCAAAGGGGAATTTGCAAATTCTATAATGAAGTTTGCCTTGGATGTTGGGTTTTTTAAATTTTTTTTTAGTTGGTTGGGGTTTTTTGGGGTTTTTGTTGTTTTGTTTTTGTTTTTTTTTTCCATATTCCTTTTACTGGGTTTTTTAATCTTTATATACTCAGTATGTAAGGTCCATGTAAAGTCTTTGGTAGGTAATGCAAAGTCTTTGGTACATATTCTTGTATTTTCAAAGTTTCTACTTATTGCTTTTGTCTCCTCAGGCTGATTTTTTGGTTTTTATTTGTACTTAAGAATCTGTTAAAACGTTAGGCTAAATTTAGTATGTGTCATCCCTTTTGCAAGAGTTCTCCTCAAAGAAATATGATACAAGTTTATGGTATTTTGTAATTATTCAGTAAACTGTTTAAGGTTTAATCAAGTTGAAATCAACAGCCAATGGCATTTTAATATGGATGGAGTGCATAAGAAATTTTGGTGTCTGGGAGTTGTATTTTGAGCATATTTCTGAGCTGGGAGTGGAGGTGTGCGCTGTGGAGTTACCATTTACAGCTTTTAACTAAATTATTCTTAATTGCATTTCTATTAGTGTAGTGAGTGCTTGGGAATCCTGCAAGATCTTTCACATGAATAAGTCATCCAGTGGTGATAAATATTTACCTGTCATGAAGTGGGAAATTAAAAAAATAAACAAGCTGACAGAGATTCTGTGTTACATCAGGGAGTTGATCTTTTGTTTAATTATTATTCTAGAATCAGCTCATCATATAGGAACATAAAAATGCTTATTTTGAACTGTTGTACTTATTCAGGCACATACAAATCTCCTTTAGAATGATCCCTGTGATATGTTTTTGTTTTTATTTGAGGAAGACAAATTATATTGTTGATATGAAATGTAATTCTCAGTCTAGACATTCTTTGCACTCAAACAAAACCTTCTGCCACTGCTCCCTAATTTGAGTTTCCTGTTTCCTGTGTGTGATGATCATGTGAAGCAAATGGTTCAGCCTTTGGTAAATACATTGGTGAGGTGTTTCTTTTGCAGCAAATAACAAACCAGTAATGCTGCTCTTCAGACAGGGGCTCATCTGAGAGATGGGAGGGGCAGGAAATCAATTCTTCCAATTTCTTATAGGAGATAAGAATCTCTTTGAGTTGACACAGATTAATTATACAGACTGTATCAGTTGTCTTCATCAGAAACCCTTGCTAGTAAATCAGGCTTAATAAAATGGTTAATATACCATCCCTTTGAGCAACTCATAACTTCTTTGACAAAACAGTATATAATTTGTCTCTTTTTACTTTCTTTTTGAAATTATTGTTTTATTATTGGAAGTTTTTGTAAAGCAGATGCACTAAATTTAAACTTGAAAATGTGAAATCAATCTTGACATTTAATTAGATGTTCCAGGTTCTCTTCAGTATAATAATAAAAAGCAACTGATATTCTGAGGCCATGTAATTAAAAAATTCCCTATAGCTATCCTTTAAAGGTTTTATTTTATTTAGATATACATGTGCATTTATGGAAATGTGCACCTGCCTTAAAAATTCTCCATAATTCTTACGTATGCAGTTTTTTAGATTATTTCTTTAATATCTTGCTTTTGGAAATTTCTTGTTACCTCACTCTTAACTCTTGTATACTGAAGAGTAGGCAAATGGTAAAAAAAGAAATTCAGTTTCTAGCTAGTGATGGTGAAAATCTTGAAAACCCAATGCAAGCAGTATAAATGCAAAGAGGATAAAGGGGGAAATGCCCTATTGTTTCTGTGCAATATTTGAACCATGCACTGAGGCCTCTTTGGCCATCTTTAGGGTGCTGTGGTTTATTGGGATGTTGGCCATAATCTCTGGAACAATTACAGCACTGTACTGGTTTATTTTACACATTAAAGGTACAAGTGATTTCAGAAAACAATTTATTCGGTGATTTTTGGTTTTAGGATGCTGTAAAGTGAAACCTCATTTTTAGTGTAATTGGTTTTCTTAGAAGGGAAAAGTCCAAGACCTTCAGTGTCCTACAGAATATGTTGAATTTTTTAATGAAGAATACATTTTTTTAATGTTTGCCCAAGCACATTATTCCAGACATAAAATGCTGACTTAGCTTCAAGTGGAAGCAGGAAAAGAGAGACTAATGATGAGCCTGTAGCATGAGCTTTATTCAGCATGCCCAGTGACTCTGTGAGTTCTGATCTCACAATTTCCCTGTACAGGAGGGATGTGCTTCATCTGCTGCAAACACCCAGGAGGAAACGTGAGGGACATTTCCAAGGAGTTTTGAGCTCTTCCATCATTCTTGTGTTCTGATTTCATGTGAAACATTCTGAACTGGCTGGCAGTTTCTGTATGGCTGCATTGCTGTCTATAATCATGGCTATAATGAAAGGGATTTCCTTGCTCAGGGCATTCTCAGCTGGGCAGAGGGCTGGGGTCCCCACTTTTCCCTGAAACACTTTCAGGGTTTCAAACAGAAAAGAGTTTAGACTGCTGAGTTTCAGTGTTCTCTGCAGAATGACCTGTTGTAATGTGGGGAATGTGATGGTTGTGGGAGCTGAGTGAGCAAAGAAATGTATTTATTATCACTATGCAGATTTTTTAATGTTATCTGAGTGCTCTGCATTGAGGAAAAAAAAAGAAATAAAAGGTAAAGATTAGCTGTTTTGCTCTAAAGTTTTCCAATATGTGAGTTTTCTCTCTCTCTGTTTGCTAAATTGATGAGACATGCATAGTTCCAGATAAAACATGCAAAATACTTAAGTGCATGGAAGAAAGAAAACAATATTTTCACAATCCATTTTCCCTTTATAAACAACCAAGTTGATATGGTTTAACTGTAATTTTTCCAGCCAATTCAATATAGAAAGCATCACTTACTATTTAAAAGAAAAAAAAAAAAAAACAACCAAAGCTAGGGTAGAAAAAGCTTCATAAGATTAAAAGAAATGTTTAATAGGAAAAAGTGATTAATTTCTGGAGACAAATAAAAATATCTGCAAAATATTATTTTGATGCTTACTAGATACAGTTTTCATATTCCACTGTCAACTGTTAATGCACATGCGTAGGAATAAATAATTTACAAAAATTTTCCCCCCTAGATGCTGGAAATAAGAGCCAAGTCTGAGGTGAGGCTAAGAGTGTTTTCAGTTTTTTGTTGTTGTCAGTTCATAAAGCATAAAATATGTAAAGTGTTGTTTTCTAATGACTCCCTTTATAAACTACAAAGTCTCTAAATGCATTTAGTTATTTGCTGATTATAATTCTATACTCAATCAAAAATTACTGCATAAAAACACTTCCATAAAGCCAGCTCAGTCTTTTTAAATGATGGTCTGGAAACAGGAGATCCTTTATTCTTGTTTTTTTCCTTGGAGTAATGAAAAATGAAAAAAAAAAAATGTTGTGTAAATGTCAAAAACGTCGTCAGGAACAAATCCTGGGGGTTGGTTAATGAAACTTTGGTGCCTGGTGGTGAGCAGCAGGCAGCCCCAGGATGCTGGGAGCAGCAATAGCTCAGGATCTGTGTGCCACATCCCAGCACTGATTGCTCATTTTCCAAAGTCTCCCAGGCACGTGGCTTAGGCTCTGAGCAGGAAGCCCCAGCACCAGCAGCAGATTTGTAGCTGTCTGCACCATGTATTAAAAACTGCAGGATTTGTGGGAGTTTCATTATTTAACGGGTTATACAAACAATGTGTATGTGACATCTTAAAGTGAGATTTTTGGTTGGTTTTTATGATGTCAGACATGCAGTTGCACTGGGACACAGCTTGTGTTAATGGAATAAGAAAAACAAGAAACTGAAGGGAAAAGTGAGAAATAAAGTATGTGAGAAGCCAGAACAGGACAGTTAACAGTTTGGGAAGCTCATTCTTTCCTGTTGTAAAATCCAAACTGCTTCTGTTGGGATGTCTGTAATGAGGAAATGAAAATTTCTCCTGAAAATCCTGGCTGGTCAGAGACAGGAGCCTGCATTGCCTTGTTTTAAGGGCAGGTGATGCACCCAGGGATTGGTGCTCACCACCAAGGCCAGTTCACAGGGAATGTGCCCAGGTTGGGCACAAACAGTGCTGCAGGACAGGGCACAGATCCTGTGCCAGGCTGAGCATCCCCCAGGAATATTTCCTCTGCCTCTGTGTGACCGTGTTCACAGGAGTCTGAGGATGAGGGAAGAGACGAGGATCTGACTCCATGTTTCAGAAGGCTGATTTATTATTTTATGATATATATTATATTAAAACTATACTAAAAGAATAGAAGAAAGGATTTCATCAGAAGGCTAGCTAAGAATAGAAAAAGAAAGAATGATAACAAAGGCTTGTGACTGACTGAGATAGTCCAGACAGCTGGACTGTGATTGGCCATTAATTAGAAACAACCACATGAGACCAATCCCAGATGCACCTGTTGCATTCCACAGCAGCAGATAACCATTGTTTACATTCTGTTCCTGAGGCCTCTCAGCTTCTCGGGAGGAAAAATCCTAAGGAAAGGATTTTTCAGAAAATACCATGGCTACGAGCCTGAGCCTTTCTGAGGATGCTCTGGGTGTTTGCCTTGGGCTGGGTGGAGCTGGAGGGTGCCCTGCTCTGGGCAAAGCAAGGGCAGGGGGGTGCCAGTGATCTTGGGGAGAAGGGGCTGCCTGGTGTTTGTTCTCATGTGCAGGAGATGATGAGGGAAATCTCTTGTTGAGTACATTCATGGGGGTGTGTTCGTGAATTCAGCAATTGGAATGATGGGATTTATTTAGGAAGGAAAAGGAGCATTTGCAAATTTGAAATACTGGTTATATTTGCATCCAGGAAGTGGGGAGAGAAGTGGAAATGGGTATCCACAACTCTCTCTACAACCAGATTCAGGTTTTTCAGCTGTTGTGGCTTGGCCAGTTGCTATCAGGGAAAAAAGAATACCTGGGCATTTGTTCCTCAGAGCTTGTTAAGGTAGAGGAAGCAGTGGAAGTGCTCCTGAGTGACCAAAAAGCTCTCTGTGTGTTGGTGCTCTCCTGAGCTGGGCTGGATTCCCAGCAGTGTATACACAGGTTTGAGACCTAAATTTGGAGATTTGCAGTCAGCTTTCAGGAGGAGGTCCAAGTTAAAGAATGTGCCTTGTTCTAAAGCTGAAGATATCATACTTCAGTTGAAAGCTAGAAATCAGCACTTCATTCCTTCCTTCTAGCAAATGGCAGTCTCTCTTTATTGCAGTGTTAGGGTTTTCAAAATTATTTTCAATCCTAAATAACCAGTATGTTTTTGTTGCTCAATTTATACAGAACTCTTACCTCTATACTACTGAGCAACCTAAAAAAATTAATAAATACTGAACTAACTGATGTTCTCTTCTTTTCTAAGATGACCTATTATCTGTTCCTTCTTTTAGCTGCTTGATACAATTTTTTAATACATCAGCGTGCTTTTATCAAAGGTGAACCTCTTTTGATCTCACATTAGGAACAGTTTGTGGTGTGTAATTACTGTGTGCAGGGTGATTTCAATACTAACACCGATTCAAATCTGTGTCATTATCCAAATAGAAGTGGAATTATTCATACAAGTTTATGAAGAATGGTTTGAACCTTCTTATTTCCTCTGCAGCTTTCCATATATAATATACTACATCTGGGAAATCACCTGAGTTATTAATATTTATTTCTTTAAATCTTGTCAGATCACATTTTCTGTGTCTTACAAATGGTCCATCAAGTATTTTTCTCTCTTCTTGGGATAGAAAGATCTTATCCTATTATTGGTGAGGGAAAGTGTTAGATGGAGAGTTTCTTTTGGCAAGGCTTTCTCCCAGCTGCTGGATGAGTAAAGGGGTTTCAGAGTCACTCAAATTTATTTTCTCAAGCTTTGCTGTCTCAGTAGCAGGAAGGTGAGATCCCTCTTGTTTGTCTGCCAGGAGGGAAATCCAGTCCTGCCATACACAACAGCAGAAACCTGAGTTGATAATTGTTCAAACAATCTACAATATTTGGTGTTCCTAGCTTGGGGGGGGTTTCTCTGTGAGTGGATTGCTGTGCATATGTGTTCTTTGTTATGTGTTGGCATCTTAGCATCAATTCTGCATGTGGTTTGATGGTTTTAGGGTTATGTAAAACCTTGAGTAATATTTCAACTGCTTGATAGACAGTGTGGAGCTGAGCAGTGATGATAATGGCATCTCTCATGTGGAGGTAAGGGTGGTGGCTCTTCTCCTTGAACTGGCAAAGAGCCAGACTGACTGGAGAACAAAATATGATCAATGGAAATTCACAGAACACATTTTAAAATAAGTCAATTTAGTAATTACAAGTCAGTGTACCAGTAGATTTTTACAGCAGGGAGGACAGCAGGGAAAGCAAAGAGCGCTAATTTTATTTTAATTAAGCTTTTCTGTTAATTGGGATCAGAGGATTGTGTCTCAGAGTGGGAGAGGAGGAGCTGTGTGATGATAGACTTGCTCCGCGCTTGACTCGGTCAAGTGCCTCCCATGACTGTGGTGATAGCATGGAGTGCTCTCAAGTGCTGCTGAAGGGGCTCTTCAGGGTGGGAATGAGCATTCAAAGAGCAGGATACAGCTCTCTTGATCTCTCTTCAGTTCTATGGCTTTTACAACTTTCAGCAACCCCATAGGGCTACTACCCTTTCCCTGCCAGAAGGAGGCAAAAGGTAGTAGCTGCAAGAGTCCTGTTTAGAGGACAGGTGGAGAAAACACAGATTATTTATTTTTTTCAGTTTTGATCATTAGAACTCTCTGCTTAAACTCCAGAGTCTGCATGTTTTGCATCAGCCTTGTAGGAAAGCAGTCACTGTGATTAGACATTAAATTCTTCAAATCTCCTGCATCTCCCAGGTCCTCAACTCCTGGCTGTGGTTAGAAATTAGGCAGAGCTGTTTGTTTTGTATGAATAAATAATTTTTTCTCTATATAGATCAGTTAGGAAACAAAATCCAGTTTTATATGGGAAGGAGATTGTTTTAGGTAGGTGTGGTTTAGGTGTGAATGTGCCTGAACCTCAGCAGAAGCATTCCAAGAGAAGAATTCCCTGGAAATGTGCCTTTTCCAGGCTGACAGCACTCTGCCATCACACAAACACACAAGTACAAAACAAATTACTGGCCCAGGTTTTAGCTGGGGTTTGGAGAGTGGCTCTGGTCCCCTGATCCACACCCCAACAGGCTCCCTTGAACTGATCAAGATTCATAGTAAAGGCAGTGTTTATTTTTTATAGAACTCCTAAAGAAATCTTCTGTTCCGAGAACTGGCTGTGGGCTCACTGTTCCCTTCTAAAATTTTCTGAACTGCCTTAGCAAATACTTGAAAGGATAAGAATAGTAAACCTATTATCTGATAATTACCTGCTGCAGGCTGACTGCTCATTTGCATGTTCTGATTCTGGCTTTGCATTATATAATTTTCATCTTTTGATAATATTCCACTTATGAAGGGACTTGGCTTTTTTTCCTGTTATCTGCACTATCAAAAAGCTATTGCAAGATATTCTGGATCCAAATGGTAATGTTTGATCCAAATATGTCAACTATGGGGCAACTGGGCTTCATTCTCCCAAGTTAAGCTTGTGGTTGTAGCACTCAAGTAATTTTGAATTGGATTGGATTTGTAATCAGTGAACTCAGAATGGAAAAGAAACATCAGAACTCTATTTTGGCAGATTCTTTAACCAATGCTGGAAAGATTTCTATAAGACAGTAGTAGGGGTTCTTTGTTAAGTTATTCTAAAACAAGTCATTGAAAACATAAACCAAATATTTACCTGGGATATAGATTTTCTAATAATTAATTGGTTAATCGTGTGCAATGTGAACCTCTTCCTGAGGTTTCAAGGCTTTCTGGACTCCAAATTCTTCTTTTCCCACACTGTATCTCAGGAAGTCAGGAGGGCCCTTGCTTTAATGAGCATTTGTATTTTAAGTTCATGAATTCACTTGTTAGGGTAGTGTGTTCACAGGTTTTAGTTTGTGTGCAGTATCATTACATCTGATAATTCTGCACAGATAATTCATTTCCGTGATTTAGGATGTTCTTAATTGCTTTACTGAAGGGAGATTGAGCACCTTTTAACCAAACAGCTGAACGATTTGCTATGACAATTCTGCCACTGTGCATTCACTTAATTTCCAATTAATCAAACATTCAATAAATCATTAGTATAATTACACCTGCTCAAATATTCCTACCCCAGCACATTAGCTATGCTCAGGCAGACTCTTTCACCAGCTGTGTGAATGGATTCATTTGTCTGACCCAGTTGGTTGCACGTCCTTGCTTCTTATGAGCCTTGAGAAATGATAGGGCAGAAATTTTAATTATTTATAATACCAGGCATTCTTTTGATTCGTTGTTCATGCTTTTCGCTTGGATGCTTCTGCAGCAACTTAAAACAAACAGCAGTGCAACAGTGGCTGGGTAATTTCTGAAGATTTGGAAATCATTTCCATTCCCCTGCTGTGCCACTTTCCTAATTACACCCAGTCCCCAAGTGCATGCTAATTCCCTCATCACCATGCACTGAAAGCACAGATGATTAACACAGTATAGCCTGTGTCACATAAATGTAACCAAAAGTGGAGCCCAAAAGTGCTTTACTGAAAGCCAGTCCCAGAAACTAATTTTAGGATCTGTTTTTAAAGAATTGCACAAGTGGAAATCCAATGACACAATTTCAACATATTTGTAGTTGCACTTAGTGTCTGAGGAAGACTGAAATTTGAGGCAACTCTCCAAGTATTGAAGCAGGTAGCTTTGAAACACCTGTGCTGTGTAGGTGTGTGTTGCTATTTGCTCCCTCCACACAGATGAGAAATCTGAATTTCCTCAGGTACAAGTGGTATTACTCAGTATTTGTGTCTGATGATTGTTGGAAGCTTTAAATCATACTTAATGTGCGTCTTTGTTGTGAGACTTCAGGTAAACAAACCCGGACATGCAGTCTCAGTCTGTAATATTTTAAATAGGAAGCTCTTTATGTGGGTGTAGACACCCTTTAAATTGTGCAGTGTAGGTTCTGTTGCTTCCAGAATAGATTTACTGCTAACAACTTGCCTGTATTTTATCTCTGAGTTAGGAATTGTCAGAGGTGGGTAATACTTTAATCCCTTAGTAAAAATAGGTAAGATGTTTTAAAATTAACTGAAGGTGTCATGATCCATCTAGATAGTCTTACACAAAGCATATTCAGTAAAAAGAAAATAAAGTATAAACAGAATAGGGAATGGGTTGCTGGGGGAAAGTTAACCTATTTTACTGAGGGGAAGTTCTTTATCCTGAAGGGAAAAAGCATCAAAGAATCCATTTAAAAAAAAAAAAAAAAAAAAAAAAAAAAAAAAAGATGAGAGAAAGATAGAGTAATTGGACTTTATTTTAATTACTTAAACATTTTCCAAGTTTCTTTCTCATCTGTTAAAAAATTATTGGTAGAGTGCATCAGCACGTGGGTTCTCTGACCCTTTCAGTCTGTTGGAGCACAGAATGGGAAAATCTCTGCTCAGGATAAATGTTTCTTGGCTCCCCATGGCACGGGGCCTTACTGCTGTGGCTGGCAGAAATGTCTTGCTGCACAGAAAACGGGAAGATTTATTTATCCATTAAGCTGCATTTGGGTTTGGATGCTCTGCCCAGTGTTATTGAGTAGGAGCTTTCCTAATTGTTTGTTTACATTTCCAATAGTGGCTCAGCATATGATCAGCCTGATGCATCTGCATGGCTGGGCTCCAGTGGAACACAGAAAGGGAGCGTTCTGTGCAGTGCATGAAATCCTGACTGGGAGTTTTAATGCCCTGGTTTTAGTTCCTCTTGCATTTTTGGTGTAGGGAAATGCAGTAACATCACCAGACACACTTCCCTACCTTCACAACATTAAGATTGCCTTTTGCTTCAGTCCTGAAAACTTTGGATCAAGTTTATATTCTCAGAATTTCACTTCACCCATCCATATTTTATAGTCTATTATTACATTTCCTTTTACAATTTTCCCCCTTTAAAGCTGACAGGATTCTTTGTCTTAGGCATTTTTTTTTTCAGTTCCCCTCATCCCAATCCTTTTCACACCTTCAAAATGTCTCCCCAAGTCGGAGCTCATTTAGCTTTACTGAAGTTTGTTGTAAATAATTTATTACCTTGAAACATAACAGTGTAGGAAATTAATCATCATAAACAACAGCACAGCTTTTAGTTGCCTAGGGACAGGGTCATAGTCTGCACAGAATCCTCTTCACCAGTTAAAACAAGGATATAAAACCCCACTTTACTTGCCATCACAAGGTCCTTTTCAGGAGTTTCCTTTTGAGATTTACCTTTATTTCTTTTCTGCTTTATCAAGTACACTGTTATGTGTGGGTCATTTTTCTGAAGCTCTTTGGCAATTTAGTGAAAGATTATAACATTTGATTTTATTTTTTTTTAATTGCTAAGGTTTTTTTGATTAATATTGTGTAACAGACCTTCTCTTCCCCAACATCTCTCATCCCTCTGGGTCTGGAAGGGGACAGTTTAATTCCAGGTTGACATTTTCAGTTGCTGAGTGTTTTGAGCACTAAAGGATGATAACTTGCATCTGGTTTGAAGCAAAAAAAACCAACCTCTAGTACACACAAACTTGAATGAAGCAGCCAGCTGAATTTTGGCACCCTAGCTTGGGTACCACAGCACGAAATGCTGGCTTGATGGGCAGTGTCTGTTCAGGGAATTTTCCTTCCTCTGGCCCCTTATCACTGCCAGTGGAGCCTGGGAGGCAAGGTGGCCTAAAGACAGTCAGCATGGGGGAGTGGAAGGTGAAATGTGCCTCTGGCACATGCTGTAACTCACCTCTGGATTATCCTGAGCCTTGACCAAAATCTGTTTGCAGTCACAGAACAAACAATGCATTAGTTTGATGTCATCATTACCTATGCAAATATCAGTAATTTTCAATTCTTCCTCCATTCATTCACCTCCTTTCTGTCTGCCAACATGAGCTAACTTTGTAGCAAAGTAAATAATGCTTTTTATTTATATATTATTGAAAACAAGGTGCCCCCAATGTCTGGGAATGATTGGCATCTGATTCCAAGGCTTTGGAATGCTGAACACTCACTTTATTACAACTATACTATATAACATGACAACTATATTACATTACAACTGTATTAAAGAGAGCTACTATACTATATTACACTATATCTATACTATATCATACTCACTACTAACTGGAAAACTGGTGGCTGTCTGCAGGCTGACAGTCCACCCAGCTTGGACCTGATTGCTTATGGTAATTAGCCTATCTCCACCAGAATCCAATTACCAAATTCCTTCAGATAAACAATCTTCCCAACATATTCCACATGTGGAAAACACCAGGAGCAGCAAGCAGAGAAAAAAATTGTGTTCCTTCTGTGCTTCTCCAGGAAAAACCTGAGAGAGAATTATGTCTCTCTCTGTTCAGAGAATGTGAATGTCACAATATATATTTTACTTTTTATTAAAAAAAATATTTTTTACTTTGTAGTGAAAAATAAATAACATCACAGAATAACAGGTAGAAATAGTCAACACCTGAAGATAAAACAAGCAGAAATGAAAGTGAAAATGCTCCCAAAACATGCTTAGAAAAGGTAGACCCAAGGCTAAATTAAAAGAATTTAAATAGGGACATTCCCATTTAGGAAAAAAACTTGAACTCCAGAACACCATGTAACTCTATCATCTTGATGAGGGTAAATCAGTGCCCGTCATCCCAGGCTGGATTGGAAACAGCAGATCACATTTCCACTCTTCATTATGCAGAAAAATGGCATTAATGTTGTGAGGATTCTCTAGCAGCAGTTCCTCAGCTAAAGCATGGCTCTGCACAGACAAATCCATTTAATGCTATCTGCAATGTAAGATTTATTTCAATGAAGGGGAATTAGCCTCCCAGATTGTCAGATGTACTTTTGGTGGATGATTTCAATGAGCAGAAGGCCACACTGGAAGCAGGAATCAAGGGAGATTTCAAGTGCCTCTCTGTCCCTGTGTTTGTCCCCCAAATTCCTTCTTTTCTCTGACCTGGTACAGGTACCCTGCCCCTGTCAGGTCTTTGCACAGGCATTTGGAGAATTTGGACAATGTTTAAAAGCCAGATATGAGCATAGAAGGTGCTGTTTGCATGGGCTGAGCAAGAGCTCCCAGGGCTGCTGATTTGGATGACAAATTCCCCCAGCTCTTTCTTTTGAAATCTACAGCTAGTATGATTTTTTTGGATTTGATGTCAGATTCTGATATCAGTTAGATTTCTGTTTAAGCCCCCTTTTTATGATTGGGTTGCTTTCAAATTTGTACTTTTTTCAATATTCTTTCTAAATATTCTTTCTAAAGCTGAAACAGATCTGTGTAGCACGTCTGAAATCATAATTTATATTATATGGATGATAGTCTGAGGAATGAGTAGGATTTTTTTTGAGGATTGCCTACACCTCCCAACGTATTATCAGTAAAGACTGTTCTATGAGGTACTTATAAGACCTCCTAATTTCATATTAACAGTTGATTAAACTTAATAATACAGTGAGTATCATATCAAAGCATATAATTGTAAAATGCTTTGCCTTTTGGAGCCCAGAGGAGTTTCTATGGTGATAACTTTAGAGGCTTATAAATGTTTTTATGTCTTTTTCTCACATTAATAAAATTTTTATTATTTTAGAACTATGTTTGGATAGTCCACAATTAAATGAATTTCATGAGCAAACTAAATTAAAAGCCGTAGCCATCAATACAGAGTGAATGATTTGGCCAGGGTTCCATTTGTGCAGGTTTTGTGTGTCCAGATGGGTGTTTTGCTTTGCCATATTCATCAGCAAGGAATCTCAGGGCACCCTAACATCTGTGGGAGGCCTGAGCACACACAGCAGGTTTTTTCCAAACTGCAGTGAACAGCCTATTTTTTTCTCAGAAAGAGATGATGATTTCTTTCAGAAAGAGATGATGATTTCTCTGAGGAGGAGATGATGATTTTTGTACTCCACTGGTGAAGGGAGAGTGTGAGCCCAGAATGAGCAGAGGAAGCTGCTGGTGGTGCTGCAGGGGCAGGAGCTGCTCAGTGCTCTGGCGCTGCTCATTCTCATGGCTTCAGCTGGTCTCTCATTCCAGAGGGAGTTTGGAAAGGCACAGACACAGGGCAAACGCTTCAGACCTTCCTCTGCCAGCATAAAGTAGCATAAAGTGAATTTCCATAGCAAAAGACAAAACTCAGCGCAGTGATCAGTAGCTACTGCTTCTACAACTGTAGTACCATTGCCAAAGGATGGGATAAACAAAGTCCAGCAGCATTTTGAGCAAAATCATCAAATCTGTCACTTCCTGGTGCTCCAGGAAGGGCAGAAAGGGTCCCAAACTGAAGAAGAAGGCAGAATGACTTTACATTTCATATAAATATGTGTCAGTAAATGTGGTGGTTTTGGGGTCCCCCATCATAGGGAGGAAATGATGAATCTGACTCCATGTTCTTAGAAGGCTAATTTAGTATTTTATGGTATTATATTATATTAAAGAATACTAAACTATACTAAAGAATAGAGAAAGGATACAGACAGAAGCCTAAAAGATAATAATGAAAAACTCGTGACTCTCTCTTCAGAGTCTGACACGGCCTGACCATGATTGGCCAATAAGCAAAACCAATTCATATGTTGGATAAACAATCTCCACAATTCAAAGCAGCAAAACACAGGAGAAGCAAATGAGATAATATTGTGTTCTTTTTTTTCTCTGAGGCTGCTCAGCTTCCCAGGAGAGAAATCCTGGGCAAGGGATTTTTCTAGAAAATATGATGGTGGCAAGTAAATACCAAGCAGATTGCAGAAAATAGGCAGATTTGATGTTGAATGCCAAGTTTGGGAGTTTAGTGAGGCGTGTTTCCCCCTGGGAGAAATGCCCTGACAAGGTCAGGTACCAGCTTGGCAAGGCCCAGCTTTGTGCCACTGGTGCCAGCTCTGAGCTAATGCTGCCCTGGCCCTGAACATCTCCTGTCTGAGAAGAGCCCTTGCTGTGTTTGGCTTTCTGGGCCCTTCACCTCACTCACCTGAGCTGGAGCTCATCTGCACTGTCCTTCTGACCTGCTTCTCCTTTCTGGCTGTCATTTCATAGAGACTTCTCCATCCTTACCCTCATTTGTGCCAAGAAATGTTGGGGTTTTTTGAAGTTACTGTCTAAAGGTAGTTTGTAAATATAGTCATATTAATTGCTTTTAAGTAAAAAATCTTTTTATGAGTGCTTTTAAAAGCTCATGGAACTCAGTTCTTTCCAATTTATGTGTGGTTTTCATTGCAAGTTAAATTTAGCATGGGCTACTTTTTCATTGAATTTTTAAGGTGAAGTAATACACAGTTTCTGTTGGCAGAATCAGCTGGTATTTTACATTTCTGTGTTTAAGAAAACCAGTGTTTTCTTACCATCTTGAACATTAAGGGGTCATACACCCCATACCACTACCACCCTGCAATGCAAAAATCCTGCAAACCACGACCCAAACTTGGAAGAAAACCAAACACAAAACCCCAAACCAACCAAACAAAGAAACCCCCAAACAAACAAAAATACCCAAAACTCAAAAAACACACCAAGCACAAAATAAAAGCAACATCAGCTTAACTTACATAAATAAATATTTATGTTCTTTAGGACGAAAAGCTTTTTCCTTTGAGCATCACGTTGTGTTTTTGGAGGTAAAAGTTTTTTGCTGCACCACTGTGCCATAGGATGGGTAGAGTTAAGGATGATTCTGAGAAAATTATCCTGAAGTTCTTTAACTCCTGTCTTGAACTTGCCACTTTGAACTTCCAGGAGTCACCCAAAGTCACCCCCAGTTCTCCCAGCTTGTGCACGGGTGGAGTCTGTGGTATTTACTGTTATTGAACATCATCTGTGGGATTTGGTGACTTGAGAAAAAATGGATCTTTGTTTTACCAGTCCAGGAGGGGGCAGTAAATTTCTTTTTATTGTCTTTGGAATCAAGCCCAACCTTCTGTCACCATTAAAGGCTCTTCTCTTAGAAATAGCACTTTTTGAAATTAGAAACCAGTATTGTTTCTCCACTGTCATTGTTTTTAACTCCTTTTTCTTGACAGTCTTCTTTATAAAATAGAAAATTACCACAACTTTCAAAGTCAGTCGTTTGTAGCTTTGATCTTCAATATATTCAAAATAATCTGTAATATGATAGGCATTTTAAATATTAAAATTTCATATGAAATGTATTCTTTTTTTTTTTCAGTTTTGTTGAAAATACTCTTTTTTCAAGGAGCACTAATGAAATGGAGCAAACTTTCCCTCTGTGCTAAAATAACCTTGTTTTCTTTTCTAACCCTAATATCCATGTACATATGTATACAGAGGAACCAAGCTGATTTTAAACACTCCCAAATTGCGTGTTTGCATTTCTCAGTATATTACAGTGAAACGGAAATGAATAGGAAGCAAAAAAGTCTGGTTTGTGTAAATGCACATCATTTTTCTGGGCAGAAAAAGTTATTTTTCTTACTTGGCTTGGAGGTAAATGGAAATGATTATTGGCTCTGAGAGGGAGAAAAGCACAAGAACAGATCCAGTGCATGTGACATTGGTTGGGGGAGGACAAGAAGCTGTTGCAGTCAGTGGATTCTTTGGAGTTTTGTTTTTGCTGTTGGGCAAAGTTATTAGCATGAAATTTCAGGTGCAATTAAAGTGGTGTTGTGAGTCCAAATAATCTCCTGTTTTCACTGTTTATAATTGCTGTAATTCTCAAGAAGTTTCTGGGGGAAAAAAATTCCCATAGAACATAACAATACACTCGTAGCTGGTCCAGAAGTTCATCCCAGAGGGAGCAGAAATAGCACTTTTCACCTTGATCCCCCTCAAATTGGATATTTTACAGGGTTTATTGAGGTGTTGTTTTGGTGGTGTTAATTTTTTTAAATGATTAATGATTATTAATGACTTATTTAGGAACACACACTCATAAGCTGGATGGGAGCTCATAAAGCCCTGGCTGTGGTGTTCTGAGCAGTAGAAATGTTTTGTTCAGTGCCCCCAGTGAAATTTGTCCCATTATTTGGAAGGTGTTCCTCATGCCCTGGGACCACAGGTGGTGTCCCATGGAAATATTTGTTGTTTGTTTGGTGGATGAATCTACTGAAATATCTCCCAAACCAACTCTTTTTTTTTTTCTTTTTACCCTGTAATTTTTATGTTTAAAATGTGTTCAGCTGATGGTTCATCACCCTGGTCCACCACAAACAGCAACAGTTCATTTCTTTTGAAGGGCAAACTGCTGTCACAAAATTACTTTGCATTTCACTGCTTTTATTTACTTCTTGTACTACTACCATCGTTATTATGCACTCTAAGGATTATTAAATGAGAAAATATCCCAACTCTATCTTCTTATCGCCATTTGTGGAGTTAGGGGGTGCTGATGGGAAAAGAAATTATTTCATATGGAAATGTGTCTGAAATAAATTCTAGCCTACAATTTTAGAATAGGAGTGGGCTGGAGGAACGTGGGAGAAACTTTGTGAGTGATTTGAATTAATAAATGAAGTATAGATTTTGAGTGAGTGCCAGCTCCGTTGAGTACAATAGCTCTGTGTAGAGCTAAAACTCTCAGACCAAAGTTATCAAAAGCAGGTGCCTAAAGTTGCATATGTAAATGTGATTTGATTCCCAGAGCGTGAGTCAGCCACGACTGGTGATGGGACTTGATGGGAATTGCTTTTGGTTCCCAGCTATTAAAAATAGATTGCTGGTACATATTTCATTGTTTCCCAACAGATTATGGCCAATATATGATGGGTCCCTATGTAACAGCATTCACTGATGATATATAACTTCAGTTACATGTCTGTGACATTTATCCTTCTCCCCTACTTCAGTTTTTTAAGGTTAAGGACCCAAACACTTGATGACTTTATTTGCCTTAACTTAAAAGTAATATGTCATATAATATAATTATTTAGCAGTTTTTATATATGTATCATAGGTAATAAATACGATTTTTCTTTCCCGTGTTTCCTCAAAAGAGAAGGAAAACCTCTGGAGACTTACAGAATGGTTTTTACTGTAGTTATGTAGCTGAGATCATGGTGAGAGGTGCTCCAGTGGAGTCCTCAGCACATTCCTTTGAACAATCACCTTTCTTTGTCTGTGGAGGAGCTCTTGATTACTCTGTGCTTGTGTTTTCTGACTTCAGGTTTCCCTGTGCTTATTGGTACCTGGAATTCAGAGTGAGGGATCTCATGGGCTGCTTCTGCCATGCTGTATTTCAACTCTCCTGCACTGGCAAGGAGAATCAGGGAGGTTGGGCTATACATTTCATGAGTTTTATGGCTTTATCATTCCACATTCTTTACACTTTAGCAATGATGTATCCTTAAGCAGCAGCACTACTGAAGCTATTTTTAAATTGCTGTTGAGAATTGCTACACACCAATACCATGCATTTTTCATTAATCTAATCTTTTCAAGATTTCTTTAATTCTTGCTTGACCTGAAATGTTTCCTACTGCATTTTGTGTGTGGAATTGCTAGTACTGTTTTACTACCTCTGACTACTACAATGGTAGTAGAATACAAATTACATTCATCAAGACATAGAAAATTCAATAGTCAAAGTGGGGAAATGAGCTTAAGTACAAACTCATCAAAGATGAACTTCAGTCCATTTTTCTTTTTATAGTGTAGTGTTAAAAGAGATAAAGATACTGGGTTTTGAAACAGTGATACATAGCAAATAACCTGTTACTTTCAAAACAATATGTCATTATTCTGTATTAAAAAGGGTCACTTTTAGCTCCTTCTGTCTCCATAACTTCCTAACTATAGCTAATGTCTGATATTGATTCTGAATAATTTAAATCGCAATAAAATTGGGTTTTCATGACAGTCAGTCAGAGACATTTTATATTTAATGTTCATTTAAAGAAACATAGTGCCTTCTTACCTTCTGAATTTCAAAGCCATTAAAGTAATTGCAGGTCGTTAAGCTAAATTTCTTTGAATAATCAGGACAGTTAATCTAATTCATCCACCATTCAAACCAATGGGCAGGGAAGACTGCAATGCCAGGCATGGATTTTTGAGAGATTCACCTGGTGGATCTTCAGATGTGCTCACCAGCATTTCCTCAGGAATCACCATCGTGCTTCAGACTTTGGGACTTGAAATTGTGTTCTGCTTTTGTCTTTTTAAAGTGTATAGTCTTCAAAAGAGAGGAGGATTAAGAGGATTGTTTTCTATCCCTTGGAGTAACCAAATTATTGGGTAGTCACAGAGATCTTGATTGTGTGCTTGCAGTGTGTTTTACCAGAGCTTGCTTTATGGACACGTAAACTATCACAAAAACATTCCCAGATGATGTCCCATATTTAGCAAGTGTTGTGATTTAGGGTGAAGGAAGTTGGAATGCAAATGCATAAACAAATAGCATCTAAAAATGAAAGTGTCTAGGTCTTCTTGGGAGAACGGATACATTTCATCTCTTAAGGTTACTGCTCACTTACGTGGAGGTACAAAATGAGGGTAAGGCAGTGGGTTGGTGATGGAGCAGACTTGAAGCACCTGAGTTTGCAGACCAAAGCAGTGTGTGCAGGTGTGTGTGTGTGCCAGGCTCTGCCCATCTCTGCAGGGCCTTCTCCAACATCCCCACCCTCCACAGGGGGCAAGGACAGAGTGAAAACACTGGCTGTATAATTGCCTGCTTCAGTAATGAGCATGAAGGACAAGAGACTGAGAGTTTGGAGTCTTGGGTGTTTGGTATGCTGGGGTGTTGGAAGGAGGGCAATGGTTTGGATCTCTGTGCTGGAGAAGGGCAATGGTTGGGATCCCTGTGTTGGATAAGGACAGTGGTTTGGATCCCTGTGTTGGAGAAGGGCAATGGTTTGGATCTCTGTGCTGGAGAAGGGCAATGGTTGGGATCCCTGTGTTGGAGAAGGACAGTGGTTTGGATCCTTGTACTGGATGGAGAAGGGCAATGGTTTGGATCCCTGTACTGGAGAAGGGCAATGGTTGGGATCCCTGTACTGGAGAAGGGCAATGGTTGGGATCCCTGTGTTGGATAAGGACAGTGGTTTGGATCCTTGTACTGGATGGAGAAGGGCAATGGTTTCGATCATTGTACTGGATGGAGAAGGGCAATGGTTGGGATCCCTGTGCTGGAGAAGGACAATGGTTGGGATCCCTGTGCTGGAGAAGGACAGTGGTTGGGATCCCTGTACTGGATGGAGAAGGGCAATGGTTTGGATCCCTGTGTTGGGGAAGGGCAATGGTTGGGATCCCTGTCCTGGAGAAGGGCAATGGTTGGGATCCCTGTCCTGGAGAAGGGCAATGGTTTGGATCCCTGTGCTGGAGAAGGACAGTGGTTTGGATCCCTGTGCTGGATGGAGAAGGGCAATGGTTTGGATCCCTGTGCTGGAGAAGGGCAATGGTTGGGATCCCTGTATTGCAGAAGAGCAATGGTTTGGATCCCTGTGTTGGAGACGGGCAATGGTTTGGATCCCCATACTTTGAGTTGAGCTGAATGAATGCAGTTCATGATGTGAACAAGAGCAAAACAAATGCTCCTGAGGGCAAAAAACGGGGAGTGTGAGCCTTGCCCATGCATTGGTGTCCAACAGGCCTGCTCTGGAATGGGGAGAATTTCATCAGAATGATGAATTCCATCAGCCTGAGCCTCAGCAAGCAAACAAAGGATGTTTTCCATGTGCCCATGCTGCTGCCATGCCATAAAGGAACCTGGCACCGTGCTTGGCTTTAGGATCCCTGCACTTGGGGGTGGCAGCTCCTCTCCCTGTCTCTCTGATCCCTCTCAATACCCTCCCTAAGGTGCTCCCTTTGTGACCAGTGGATCTCTTGCATCTGCCTACACCTTTGCAGCTGTGTTTCATAATGGGAGATTTGTACTCACACACTGCTTTAAATAAGGTTAAATTTTCATTACAATAGGCTATGAAAAAATTAAAGGGTTTTTTTTTTGTTCTCTAAGGAAAGCCATAAAGCAGCTGTATTATTTTTATTCTTTGTAGGTATTACAATGCACTTTAAAAAAAATTTAAAAAACCCTCCCACAGAGATTTGAAATAAAAAAATGGCAACCCCCCCATCTTTTCATACCCAAGACACATGACTAGGAAAGATTTTAAGCTCATTGTGTATCAGCTCATTGTCTGTCAAGATCATGGAGATTATTTTTGGTGGGAGATTTTCAGTCAATGTAACACTGGTGGTTTTAACTTTGCTTTTGGCTTGGTGTTATTTATAATTAATTAGTTTACCATTCTTTTTGTAAAAGGTATTGAATAAACCATAAGTTCCTTATTACTGTTCTACAGAATCTAAATATGTTTTGGAAACTGAGATATTTTCCACAGGTGTCCTGTGTGCTCTGTCAAGAATGGGTTTGTAGTCTTGCAGGATAAGCAAGTTCAAGATATATGTTCCAAAAAATGTAAATATTTAATTTCAGTACCACCTATTACTTTTTTGAGATTTGATGACAGAATTTTCCTATAGGAATTCCCTTGTTTCTTAGCAGACTCACTAGATTTACATTTGATTTTGCTTCCTTAGTAAATGGATATGTTAGGTAACCTCAGTGAATTCCCAGCTTAGGAAAGATTTTCAGCACTGATTTGAACGGAATTGGCTATTTTTGTATTATGTTATATGAGATTCGAATTAAAAATTAATACAAGTTAATTATAAGAATTCCTGCTTTCAATTGAATATCCTTTTGATAAATATTCAAAATTATTATTGAATAGTGTTTTGAAGCTGCTGTTATGTCTTTCGTATGTAAGAGAATGAACTTAGAATGGAATGTTGTTTTTTTAATTTTACTAATTTCTTTTTCAATTGTTTTAGTTTTTGGTCTATATTGTCACTTTTACTGACATAATATCTGAAATACACTCAAATGCATGTTGAATCACTCAGCTTAATTATCTTTATTTGACCACTTAAATAAGGCAGAATATTTTCTTCCTATTTTTTGTCTTGTCAGTCAGGTTACATTTTACTGTTAAAATCTTTAGACAAAAAACTAAACCAAAAACAAAGGCACCAGTCAATAAGTTGGAGCTAAATGCATGTAAGCATGTGGGGAAAATATATAAATTATTCCCTGGAGTTAAATAATGGATGTATTTATTACCATGCAATGTAAGTGCCACAGTTCACATGTGATGTTCTCTGGAATTAAAGCAATGATGTGCTGTACTTGAGCACAAATATTTTAGTTATGCCTTTTGAATTCTTAGGAGTTCATTTCTCTTCCCTTGCTCAAAGCTAATGAACATTTTTTTTTAACCGAGTTGGCTCGCTGACCTGTTAGTTTTTGGTTTAACTTCAAAATTATGTTAATTTTTCAAATTCCTCTTGAATTTTCTGTGATTTCAGTGACCAATTGCCTCCAAGTTTCCTTTGACCAAAATTAATAATTACATTTCATTATGCTCAAAGCCTGACCTTTTTAATCTGCATATTTCTTGTAGGCTCTGCTGGCTTATTTCCACCACAATACATTAGAATGGAAAACTATTAGAAATATTGATTTATCATTTATAATGCCCAAGTGATATATTGAAATGAAATTTGGATGCCATCCAGCCCTCAGATAACATTGGCATTGTTGGATGGAGCTGCATGATCTCATCCTAATTAATGTGCTGGTTCCATGTGAAAAGCACAGGGAAAATAGCCCTGGGAGCTGGTCAAAAGCAGGAGCTCAGCAGTGAAGGCTGCTGAGGGTTGTGATTGTTCCACTGTGCCACCTTTAATATTTAATATTCCAGATACAGAGAAATCAGCACTTGGCTTTCTCTCCCTTGCTTTTTGATTTTCCTCCTGCCTCAGCATCCCCTTGTTGTGGAGCTGTTGTGTGCAGGTGTGGCCCATGTGCATGGTGGGGCTTGATCCAGCTCTGTGCTGGTTCTCCTGCACGGCACCTGGTGCAGCAAAGGCTTCTTTTAATCAGGTGGAGTTCAAATCAAAGGAATTCAAAAGCATTTATCTCAATTTCTATGTGTTTTACCCATGCTAAACCTGTGATCTCCACCATGTCCTGCGCTGCAGCGCACATCCATCCTGGTACCTCCTGGAATTTGGAAACTTCAGGAAATGAAGGTGTTTTCAGTTAGCATGTGTACTGTTAACTGTTAAAGTTAACATTGTACTGTTAAACTGTTCACTGTGGTTTCCACTGCCACAGTGAAACTGAGAGTTCTCAGTACGTATTTTGGTGTCGTTCAAATGGAAGAGCCTTGGATGTGCTTGTATGATATATTGACTATTTCAAGAGAACAAATGTTTTACAAAATCCTGGCTGCTTGGTTTTCCAGTTCTTATTTAGGTTCACTCCACTAGTTCAGAGTGCCCTATATATATGGTGGTGTCTATATTCATTGATTGAGTCTTTATTTTAGTCTTTATTCATTCATTTGAGCTTTTTTTTTTTTTTTCCCCTGCTACCAATCAATCCAAAAGCCATTGGACTTGCAGGCTTGGTTTCCATATTGGCTTTTTTTTTTTTAAATACTCTGTCCTTTTTTCTGTGAGGCTTCTGAAGGCTCCTTGTTCCTCTTTGTTCCCTGTGTGTGGAAGGCAGTGGAGGGGAGCTGTCCCCAGGCTGATGGGAGGGAGTGGGAGTTCCCCTCTGGTTTCCCAGTGATTGAGCTGCCTGGGCTTCAGGGAGTTGGGAAAGGCTGGGTTTTTATGGTTGATATGTTTTTGGTCATTTGTCATAAAATCATTCTAACCGAGCTGTTTTCTGGTCTGAATACTTAATTACTGCAGGAGCAGGGAATGGCACGAGCTGTAGTTTGTGCTGAATATTTACGAACAAATAGAAAATAGGTGGTGCCTTTTTTTTATGAGAATTTAACCTAAAAAATACCCATTTTATTTTTGAAATGACAGTCAGAACTTGTTTTATTTTTATCCTAATGTATGACAGAATAGCGATGGTTTTATACCCCTAATGCATATTTCAAAGCTGGATTGATTTCATTCTAATGGTCATCTGTTCATCTCATGTTTTAGTGACTGTTGGACTGTTCATGATTTTATAAAGATTTAACAATTTCTTTTTAATACTTGAAAAATTTCTTTTCGATACTTGAAAAAACAAGATGGAAAAAGTCAGTTTAATTTGTTCATGGGCTAATGAAAGGAAGCACTCAAAATTGTAAATATAATAACTTTGTATTTTTAAAAACACCTTAAATCTTCTAGGAGCTCATTTAATTTTTAGGCTATTATTTAAAGAAAACTAACACAAACCCAGAGATTTTAATTTCCTAACTCTCACATTGTCCCTTCCTACTCAGATACTTCTTAAGGGAGGAGAAGTGTTGGATGAAAAAGCATAATTTTGGGTTTGGTTTGCTATTAGAATTTTTATTTATTATATAATATTTTTATCTTGCACTCTGCTTCTCAGGTGTAAGTCTGTTTTGAGTGTTATGCCCACACTTACCATAGAGATGGATAAAACCAGAAAATTAATATTTTAATGCTATTCTACATGGTTTCTGTTGTAAAAGAAACCAGCCATTTATCATGTTTGTTAAAAAAGAGCTCCAATTAGTTTGGTTTCATGAAAAGCAACAGACTTGGATCATGACAACAACAACAAAAAAAAAATCCACAAGGGAGAAATTACATTTTAGAAAAGTCAAAGATTTTTTTTTTATTTTGGGAAAACAAAAATAAAAGGCTTTGCAAGCTCTCGTGTAATTGTGAATTATCAAGTAGTATGACAGTACAGGTTTTAAAAAAGGAAAATGCATTTTTACATGCTGTGCAAACAGAGTGTGCACAGTGGTGTTAGCACACTGGCATGGGGGAACTGCCATGGAAACACTCTGCAGTCTGACATGACTGCATACAGTTTTATGTCAGTCAATATAATGCAAAATCTATTAATACAAGGACAGAGTTTTGGGCAGATTTGTGATTCAGGTCCTTTTACTGCGTTACATGCTTTAAACCTAAAAAGAGAAATATTAAAATCCCATAGTTACACTAAAACCAATTAATTTTAATCGTTCCCAGGTGAGCAACTTAATTCTAACATGCTAAAAGAATTATTTTATATGTTCATAATAAAATGGTGACCTGGCTACACTTTTGATCAGTTGTCATGAAAGACAGTTTGTCGCTCCACACCTTCTGCTCAGAATTGATTTTATTCAGAATGCAGAGTGTTTCCTGGCTGGGTGTGCTCACACTGCTCCCATGAGCCCACGTTAGCATGCAGGGCTTGGAGACAGGGCTACTACTCCCAAAGCAACTCAGCTTGTCCAAATTTAATTACAAAATTACTCCTGTAGTGAAGGTTTGTGAGTAATTTTTGTGCATTGCAAACATCTCGTAAATGTTGTGACTGTACCTTTATAAAATCAGTTGTCTTTGAGAGATCCCCCTCTGCTTCCAGAGTTCCACTCAGCTCCCAGTTCCTCCAGCTGATGTTGGAACTGGGAGCTGAGTGACTGAATTCAGGAGAGAGATGCTGTAGTTCATTGAACAGGAGGAACTCATGAACTGCTTTATCTCGTCTTTCCCTACAGCCCCAAACATGTTAATACGCTGTGGTTTTCATTGCCACAGTGCAACTGAGAGTTCTCAGTACATATTAATGTGTAATTGTTCAAATGGAAGAGCCTTGGGTTGAGGTTTTATGATATATTGACTATTTCAATAGCACAAATGCTTTATAACATCCTGGCTGCTTGGTTTTCCAGTCCTTCTTTGGGTTCACTCAACCAGTTCAGAGTTTTAATTTAAATTGTGTTAACGACCCAGCTTCAACAGAATTGTAAGATCATTTTGCTGATGCATCTTATAAAGGTCTTCTGCAGGTGGGAGGAGTGTGGTTCTGTGCCAGGGAGGAGGCAGAGCAGAGAGCTGGGAGTGCTGTAAGAGCCTCCCTGAGAAGGCAGAGCCTGTAGGGGCAGGGTTAGTGTCTGGGTTTCAGGCAGTCACCTACAGCACGTGGCAAGGCTGACAGCTGGGGGTTTGCCAAGAGAGGGAAGGAGAAGGTATGAACTGAAGGTGAAGGCATGTCCAGCAGAATGGGCACAGGCTGTGTCATTCCAGTTCTAGAAAGGTCTTAATCCAAAGTGATTGTTCTCAGCAGCTGCAGAAGAGGCTGCAGACACCTAAGTTCTGGTGATGGGGATCTCACTGCCATGCAGAAAAGAGATTATTGCTTTCTAGGACAGCCCAAACTATGGAATGTCAGTATATTGAGGGAAGTTTAGCTGCCTAAAAATAGAATATGACTCTTCTCCTTTTTTCCCCATTTATTTTACTATTCTGCCTTTTCCTGCTTCCATCTCAGCGGATGGGGATTCTGCACAGAGCTGGGCAGTGTTATCTCTAAGCAATGTTATTGCTAACTTATCCTTAGTTATCCCTAAAAGCTAAATAATGTTATTATTAGTTATCCCTGAAAGTGATTATCAGTTACCCCTAAAAGTTAAATAATGTTATTCCAAGGCCAAGCAGGTGATGTCCCTGCTCCCTGTGAGCAAGGGACACATGAAAGGTCCTATGAATTTGGAGTTACTGAAGCTCCCATTCAACTGAAGCCCCCAAATTATACAGTCCATCTGAACTCACAAAAAACCTTGCTAAATCTGGACATTTAGAATAAATAAACAACAACAACAACAACAAAAACCGAAAAAGAGAATTTTCTTAACTTCAAAAAGAGAACATATACTGTGTTTCATAAATGGAATCTATACCAACACTTAAGCATTTTCTATTTACTGCAGTGTATGGGAAGTAAATAACTTTCAATTATATTTACTTTTGCTTTCAAATCCTGATGCCCTGAATAAAAGACAGTGATATTTTTCTTGTCCAGAGAAAAGTATTCCATAAATAAAGTATAATTTAGAAGCTTCTCTGAATATTTGCTGAGCAAATTAAGGTTAATATTCACCCTATTGCATGGGGAGTTAGTATGCAACTTGTTAATACAGACTAATATATATATATATAATTTCTTAGCGCTGATTTGAAAATCCATCCTTTGCTGTCTCAGAGGTCAAGCTAGGTAATCCTGAAGCCAATTAGCTTTTGGAAGAATAAATTAATTTATGAGAAATGTATAGTTTGGGCTGGGCAGTCTATATTGCACTGAGGACTGGGAGAGAAAACTTTGTGGTGCTGAAAAGCTTTTCAGAGGAGCCCAGAGTGGTGTGGGTTGGAAGGGATGTTAAGGATCACCCAATTCCCCTCTAACCCACACCTCCCACTAGCCCAGGGTGCACCAGCCATGACCATTCTCTATAAAATACACTCTACCTTCAGCAGGGATTTGCAGACAGTGCTTGTGTTTTGATCTTCACAACAACAGAGAATAATTCCAATTGAGTAGGTTGGAAGGAGGCCTTTAGCTCAGTCTCTTGCTCTGCCAGCATGTGAAAAGGCATCTTGTCTTGCAGCCTTCCTGCTAATGTGCCTCAGTCTACTTTCCATTAGTTTCAGTGAAACTCTGAAGTGCAAATAAAACATGCTATTTGGAAATATTTCATGTGCAGCTCTGTGCAGTTTGAAATAAGATATTTAGAGAGAGACAAATTCTAAGAGGGCTACAGGATTACAAATCACAATGTAATTTTAAAGTTGTAATGAGAATAAGTTGCACAGGAAGGTCTCTTAACAATTATTGTCGTGAAAATGAAGTAGCACAGCGTTAATGTTTCATGTGTTCTGTGAAAGATGATAATAAACTGTACTGCTTTGACCTTATTAATGTTCTGTAATTTGACTTGCTGGCAATTCACATTTTTCTTTGGTTACAGCCTTAGTAACCTCTGAAGAAGAGGTAGAACTAACAGTCAATCTAAACATAACTGAATAGTGAAAAGGTCAGAAATATCAAGAATTATAATTCTGATACCTCCTTGTCATGACAAAGGTAGTAGCAAAAAGGCACAATGTGTGTGTTGAAATGACAAAGCTTATTACAGGAATTTTTCTGTTATTTATAAACAAAACCACATTCTTTCCTTGCAGCTCATTTAACACTCAGCAATGTGGTTTTTTCCCCCCTTTTTGTAGAATAATTGACTAGTTTAGGTTGGGGAAAAA
>WBNP01003061.1:227634-272919 GCA_013401095.1 Passerina amoena | reverse complement strand
AGATATTTCTTACTACATATTTTGGCCATGTTATTGAATACAATTTTTAAAGCAGCGTAATCTGTAATCAGCCTGAAAGTTTCCGGGTTTTTTTTTGCCTTAAAACAAAAACTTCAGATTTCCCAGGAATTTACAGAACAAAGTTGTGGTATTGAACGTGAAGGGCAAAGGTCTGATTAACATCTTAACAACATTCTTTGATTTCTACTTACTTGACTGAACACTGAATCAGGCAAGTACAACCCAGGACTTTGTGATACTGAGCAATGTCATTGATCAATTTATTCCTGCACCATTGCAGAGTGAAATGAGTAATCAAGCCTCCTAAAAAATATGCTTTGTACTTGGGGGGTTTTTTTGAGGCATATGTCAGTATGTTAATGGAGATAAAGAACATATGACATGTATCTGAATTTCCATGTGCAAATATACACATCATTCAAATCTACTTTGTTGTTTTTTTTTCTTTTAAGTCTTTAGCTTGTTATAATTTTGGGATAAGAAAGCAAAACATTTTGTTGTTTCCTGTTTGTAAATCCAAATCTTTTGTAATCCCTCTCTCATTCCAGTGTGCTTCTTATTGCAAAGAATGTAGAAGCTCCTGAGAATGGTATAATGTGATATTTTTCACAGTTGGTTTTATACAGATTGGCACAGTGTACAGATTAATGGTGACAGTGGAGATTCTATGTGGAATACTTTAAGATCCAAAAGTTTTGCTAAAAATTTTAAATTATATTTAGGCTATTTCTCTGACACCTTTTCAATTGTAGGTTAAGTTTTTTCCTGCAAGTGTGTGTGAATGAGGGCCTTAACAACCTGAAAGTGTAATTTCATATCCAGTTCTTCTCATGTAAAATTGAATCCATGAAAGAAAGCCAAGACAAATACCCATGGGAGCTGAGAAATTCACATTTTTTGGATCCTAGCAGTACCTACATAGTTCCTTCTGCAGTAGCTGGATCCTTGGTAGGCCAGACATAGCTTTGGGAAACAATTTTGAGATGTTGAAATTTTCAGTTCCAGCAATATTTAATAAATTTACCCTATAATATGCATGGGATAAAAGTCTTTAGGCCAATTCATGATGTGTTGAAGTTAAGGAGATAAATAAACAGCAGTGACATGAATTCCTGTCTGGGTGTTTTGGGGATGGTTCCATTTTGCTTTCCTTCTCAGTCACTATAATACATTAGAAGATGTTTTTATTACTGAGATAATATTGACATTCTTTCCAGTGTCATGTACTTTTTAAGACTTCAGAGTAGCTATGTACTGTCATAGGAAATAATATCAGAACACGTCGAGATTCACCAAAAAAGACTAATGACTCAAAATAGTATTTTTTAATAAAGACTGACCATTTAGTAAAAGAAAAAGTGTATTCATTCTTGGAAGAGATTAGCCAAAAGTCTTGGAAAATTCAAATATTCTGAGTTAAGCAGGTGGTGTCAGCAGCCTGGTTATGGACAGTGCTTTTGGTACTGATGAGCCACAGCTGTAGAATGCAAAACTTTCCCTTATTTGCCAAAATTAGTTTTTAACACAACTTTGTGGATTCATGAAAAGCCTTTCTCAGACTCTTGTTTTGCACTTAGAAGTGCTGCTTTCTCTGCTTTTGCCTTCACAACTGCACACATCTCATCTCAGTCCCATTTTATGCCCAAGCACGCCTCCAGCCCACACAAACCAGCAGTTACACAATTTTTATTGTTGCACATCATTTACAATTTAATGCTGAATCAAAAATCTGAGGCTGTAGGAAATGTTCTATATGCTGAAGAAATGAGCCCTACCCCAGTTTAAGATGTGGGTGGTTCTTTAGGTGGATGGTTCTTTATCAGGGAGGGGTCTCTCACTGCTGTCAGTTTTGCCTCTAACTCCAGGTATCTCAAACCTAGAATGTAGAGCCTGAGAGTGATTTGAAGTATGTGAGGAAGATACTCGTTCAAATACTAGAGGAAAGTTATATGATTTATAATATTTTTACCATAATTGTCTGGAATTGACTTTCAAAGAGTTGTGTTTACTGTGCTGTTGTCATTTGCTCTGCATTCCTTAGAAATCCTTAATTTGGAACAGGATGGTGAGGTTTCACTTACCCAAATATGTATTACAACAATTTTCTAGGATGTCTTGTTTGGCAGCTACTGCTGTTTTCTACAGTGTTCAAATGACAAATTAGATTACCACATAAATTATACCATTAGTTTGTTATTAGTTTGTAATTAAAAATGACTTAATCTGTACTTTACAGATTTTACAGATGGAAAAAAAATAGTCTCAGTGAGATCCCACTGTAGTCACATGGAAATGGGTTTTGAATAAAGCAGAAGAGCAGCGTGGTTGATAAATTAATTCAGTACAAATGTACATAGCTGTGATTACTTGCAATTTGTAAACAGCCAAGCAGTTGACACAGCTCACAGTGCACAGGAACACATGGATGCTAATTCCAGCACTGCAGAAAGCTCTGATGCAAGGTTGTGTGCTTTCATTTGTGCTTCTCAGAGAACACGACTGCAAATCAAAAAGAAACGTTAGGTTTGTGTCAAACATTCCACAATGCATATTCCATGGGGAGTTCTCACCCCACTCTGAGAGTGAAGATACGAGCTGCTGCTGCATTTCAGGGTTAGCCTGGGTGAGCAGGAACTCATCTCACATGTTTATTCATAAATCCTCTTTATGCGAGTGCGGCATGGGTCCTAAAAAGTGTCAAGAATGTGTTTAATGAAGAGAGGAAAGGAACTGAAGGGTATGTGGTAGATCTTTAAAGCCCACTGGCATTCATAAAACAGGTACAGCTGGGACATAAACTGCAGAACTGGATAGGTGAGGAACTTGCTTATAAAATCAAAACGTGTTTTATACTGCTGGATGTGAAAAGTTTGAACAGCAGCTTTTAAAGGTAAAGGTACATTCCAAGAATATTCTTTGGTTTAGTGTGCATTTTAAACACATTTATGTAATCCAAGATATCTTCTCTCTATTTTTGTTTGAGATGTAGTAGCAGAAAAGTAAAATGGTAAATTCCATGATCACTGTTTCTTTCTTTTCAAACTTTACTTGGAAAATGTATTTTAATAGTGGAGAACAGAACTGGCTTCTCTCAGTGACACTGCACAAGGATAGGACAGATGCTTTACGAGGGGTGATGAATTTGTCAGTGTGAATTTGGGCTTCCCTTGTGTTCTCAACTCTGTGAGCACCACACAGCTGCTGCAGGCACTGCTGATCCACATGGGCTGAGCTTTGTTACCTGGCTGAGTGAAATCTGAGCATCCTCCTGCCTTCACTGGAGGCCTCAGAGCAGTTACAGATCCCTTGGCAGCTGCAAGGGACGTGGTGTTTGAGTTTGGGTTGGCTTTGGGTAGGGTTGCTGCAACAGATCTGGGCAGTGCTTAAACAGAAATATGGCTGTGCCCAGAGCTCCTCATAAAACCCCAAGAGCACCCCAGGAAAATTGTGTGATACCACATGGCTTCAGTGGTGCAGGATTCCATCATCCTGGGGCAAGGCTTCCTATCCCTGCTTTTGTAAACTCTGTTCCCTGCACTGATGGGAAGAACCTCTCTAGAGCAGACACAGGCTGGGTGCAAACTTTATCTCGTGGCTTATTTTAATATTTAACAGAGGGGAGACCAGGCCTGAAGGAGCAAATAGCTGCACTTTGTAGGGAAGGTCTGGTTTGTCCCAGCAGCCTGAATGGTTGGATATTTGTGTGTGCATTTCAAGTCCTTTACAGATGTTTAAGGACCATTAAATTTCAGTCATTATTCCATGGTTGTAGTCGAAGCCTTTGCTCATTGGGTGGGTGGCTGATATGCTCTTCAGCTTATTTGGCAAAGGAAAACACTCATAAATGTTCTGTTGAAAGTACTGGGATAAAATATATATTTTTTGGCGTCATTTAGTTAATTGCATGCACCTGACATTACCAGACATGCTTATGGAATAATGAAAGACAGGAATGAAGCCAGTATTAGACATGGCTGTGGAATTAGGGAAATGCAAATCTGCTGCCTTGCAATGTCCCGTGAAGTGGCTCTGCAAAGTTCCACGGCTGTTTGGAAAGATCCAAAGTAAAAATATCAGAGAGAGCTGATAGTAATTGTGTCACACTAGAAGCCTTCAGAAATGTAATTTATCATCTTTCAGGAACAAACCTCGTTGAAGGTCATCTGTACATCTCACAGAAATAGCAGGAGCCTAAATGTGGCTGGTATTTGTCACAGAAATCTAAGTTTGAGCGTGAATTTTAGACTGAGCACATCTCAAGACTCATCTAGTTTAAGGAGGTGTCCTAAAGATTTTTTAAATGTTGCTTTGCTTATTATTAGTATCCCAGAATGAGTGTGTATCCCACTTCAGACTGGTGGAAAGGTTAAAATAATATTTCAGCAGAATAAATAGCTCTTGTTTAGGAAAAGAAGGGGGAGGAATCACAAAGTAATTTAAATGTTTGCATTTTAATTTTTAAAAATTATTGGGTACTTGAAGTTTGCCTCTTCCTGAAGGAGAGACTAAAATTACATGTGATACTAAGAGCTGTGGAAATTGTATTTTAATAGATTGAAAAAAGTGATTAAACTGAAATATGTACAAGCTTGGGGTGGGAAGGGAAGGTGCTGCTTTGAGGACTACTTTGTGCCACAAGGTATAAATTCTTACCCACTACCCCAAAAAAACCTCAAAAAATCAAATATCTTCCTTAAACTTTAAAACAATTCTGTTTTTAATGATGTATGACTTAAAAATGTATCATTTCAGTGCAAGTGTAAATAATTTGATATATACTTGAAATATGGTTTTGGTATATTTAGCTCCAGCCTGGATGTACTATTTATAAGTACTTTCAAGGAAAACTAAGTTTTTCACTATTGAAAGTGAGATTAAAATTAGATGTGTCATAATACTGAAGTCATGCCTAAATCCTTTGAGAATGGTTTCTTTAGAAAATAGAAGTTAGGTGTAACTATATAAACATATATAGGTAACTACACAGTATATATATGTATATACATACACACATGTATCCATCACTCAGTATCTACATATTAAAACATTTTAAATACAACCACATTACAAATATTATCTTGCTGACAAGATTTAAGTTAGAGCTGTCTCTGTCACTGAGGGCATTCCTTCCCTGGCAGGGGACTACCAGTAGTGTATGTGAATTTTTCCTGGGGGCTCCAGGAAAAACCTTCAGCCTGAGACAAGAGGTAACAGCTACAGGCTGCTAAAATTAGGGTAGGAAATAAATAAAAAAGAAGCCTAGATTGTTGTTCTGGAAGCCTCTGTGGGCTGTTTGGTGGTGTGAGTTGCTGTATGGGGCTGGAGACCTTGAAGATCTGTTTGGTATTCCTGTCACCTAAAAACCAGGGTAGCAAAATGGAGAATTCACATCGCATTCAGGAAGAAGAAATCCAGTTTCTTGGGCTGACACTTTCTTAAAGCTGTGAATCTTGATGTTTTAATCTCATGCATTTTGGTAATGCTTGATATTCATAACTGGTAGGTCTGATAAATTTTTAACAAGGAAGTTGAAGATGATGAGAAAACACAAGGGGAGTTTTGCATTTCGCACCTTGTACTCAAGCCTTCAGGTTTAATTTTCACTTTTTGCACCAAGAACGTTCCTTGGAGGAAGATTGACTAGATCTCATGTTGCCCTAAGCTGGCTTTAATCCATTAAGGTAAAATAAAAACCCAAACCTTGCAGAATTAGCTTTCAAAAACCCCAGTTTTAGTAAAGGCAATAATATCAATGCGTGAGATCCTGAAGAGATCCATTTAAAACTAATATAAGTATATGTTTTTTACTCATAACCTGTGGGATAAATCTTGTAATTTCTGCATAAGTAAAATAACAGGTATATCAAAATGGGAATACAGTTCAAATATATGTCTTGCCCTAGTTGTATTATGGAAAGAAAATCTAATAAAAATAGATTAAAAGAGAAGGCCGATAAAAATTGGAACTGAGACACCAGCTAGGAAGCACAATTCCATTTATTTTAATTTTTAGTATTCTTAATCTTTTATTCATAATTCAGAAAATTATATTAATATGAGATTGGAGTTCCTGAGTCGATTTGAAGGAAACCATTAGCTGCCTTGCTGCAGTTGTAACTATTTTCTTTCTGTTGCACGGGCCTGTTTCAGTCAATGTATGTTAACTTTCACACAAGCATCACAATTACGAGTGTGCTCCAAGTCCTTGCATTTACTCAGAGCTGCACATGGGCTCTCACATTCTCCTCATTAAGGATAAATTAGAACTGATGACTGTACAATGATGACACGAGCTAATTGCTCAGGAGCATTTGGATAACTCACTTTGGATTTACTGCCTTAATGAGCGGGAAGGAGGAGGGAGAAGCAGAAAAGTTGTCTCCAATAATGTCTTGGATGTGGGCTGTGCACAGAATTCTGCTGCTGTGGGGAATGCCACTGGATTGACTGCTTGGAGTAAGCCAGTGTTGGCACAGCTCTGCACAGACAGGCCTGGCTGACCTGCTGGGAGCTGCTGCTGCCGCAGCTCCTCCTTATCAGCAATGCCACTGCTGTTAGAGGAGTATTGCTCATGCTTCCTGCACACTTTGGGAGGTGGGCTAATTTAAATGCTCTCGTGTTATTCTGAGCACATTGATTCCCTGTGAAAGGCCTGTGCAGGAAACTCGTGGTGTTGGGACATGGTAACTTGTGGAATGCCTTTGCAAATGGTGATGGCTGGTGCATGGAAATAGTGCAGGTTAAAGGAGAGAAAGCACACACAAATCCCAGGTACTCCTGTGGGAGCTGTTCTTGATGAAACTACATATTAAAGAAAGGATTTCACAAGCTTTTTGAGCTCTGCTTTATGTTATTTAGGAGCTCCTGCTGTTTAACATCTGTGTATTTGCACTTATTATTTAAAATATATTGCTATTTCATAAGGTAAAATTACAAATGTATTGCTTATTTTTAAAAGGATATAACACCTTTTTCATTTAATTCCTTATGTATAAATTTCTATAAATTAATTAAAATTCTATTACTGCACATCAAATTAAAAGAAAAGAAGCTAAGAATTAATGAGTTGACTTTTTAAAGAAAATTCAGGTTCAAGCATTTTTGGGAGCACATTGCTGATGCTGTGTCTGCTGTCTTGACACGAGTTGTTGCTTCATTTATTTCAGGAACCTTTGTTTGGCACATCAGGCACGCATGATTTGTAGTGAGAATTTCCTGGTTTGAAACAAAGGTTCAGGCTGGCTCAGTGACAGGGTCAGGAGGGCTCCTTGTCTGTGGGCACAGCCCAAACAAATAACTCTGGCAAGTTATTAATGACAAGGTGGTGCCCAAACTTTGGCCACTGGGCTAAATTAAGACTTGGGAAACATTAGGAAAACACACATTTGTTTTCTCTATTTGAGGAAAATAACTCCTAACTCTTGTAAGAGAATCAATTGCACTAACCCCCCACACCTTTGTAAAAAGCTGTAATTATTGGTATTACTGTAATTATTATTGTAGTTATTAAGGATTCACCTGCTTCTCTCTTTAAAATCTTTTGGCACCCTTCTATCTGCATAGCGTAAATTCAATAACCTGCTTGGTGTTATTGTTGTTCTGTGTTGATTTTAACTGGGCAATGTTTTGCAGACTGAGTTCAAAATGTGTGAACAGTTTCAGACAAGCAGATTTGTTTCAGATTCTCATTTGTAGAGTACGAATGATGTTTTCTATAATGAATATATTAATAATTTTTTTTGACACATTTACAAAAACTTTCATGGAAATAGAGTTCTGAGGGAAACATTTCTGTATAAAATACCCCTAATGATGGGATTCAAGTTTTTATTGGTTTTTGACTCTCCCTTCACATCTAGACCAAATGAAAATAATTCAGGAAGCATAGATGCCCTTCCTGGAGCTACGTTTCTGGAAATTCAAATTATAATGATATAGAATACTTGGCATTAGGGGATATAAGTGATAGAGATTTTCTTTTGATTTTCATTGAAACCATTGGTTAGAAGCAGTGGGTATTTATGTTGCAGTGCTGGTGGAATGATGCACGGTGGTGAGGGATGAAACTTATCAACAGTTATTTAAAAAATACAAAAAATGATGAATATCCATGCTTGCCATCGTGTCTCATCATTCATTCCTTGCAATATCTTTGTAACTTCTAAGAATACTGAAATTGATTCTAAGCATACTGAAATTAATAATTTTGAGTTACTGTTAAAGACCAAATGATGTTCAATATGGCAATATGAATATTATGCTGACTGCAAGCTCCTATTGGCTTCATTGGAAGTAAATCAATAACTCTGAAAGTCAGAGCTGTGCTGCTCTCCAGCTCTGATCACTTCCTGATCAATTCAGTTGCTGATGGGAAATGTTATGTTTGGTAGGATAGATTGCTGAATAAACTAGAAAATGCTGTTTAGCAGGAAGGAAAGCCTGCACAGAAAAGTGAACTGAAAATAGCAAATAGATAGAAATGGAATAATTATCTGTTCTCAGCAGTTTTGTTCATTTAATATATTAAATTAGGTGAAGCATTTAAACTGGTTTCTATGGCATATTATTAGAATTTGTGGATGAGAGAAGACAGTCTGTAAAAATACTAGCATTGTTATTGCTGCTGGGGATAGCTTTAAAAATAGGGGACAAAGCATTTTTGTCTCTCCTGAGAAATGGGGTGGTGTGTCACTGACATATTTTCTGAAAAATACCTTTGCTAGGATTTTCTCTTGAGAAACTGAGGAGCCTCAGAAAAGAAATGTAAACAATAACTATCAGATTGCTTGGAATGTGGTCTGGAGATGGTTTACCAACAAGTAAAGCATCTTTGATTGGTCCATGTAGGTTATTTTTACTTAATGATCAATCTGAGTCCAGCTGTGTTGGACTCTCTGGTCGGTCACAAGATTTTATTATTCATTCCTTTCTTGCCTTCTGATATCTCCTTTCGCTTTCTTTAGTAAAGTTTTAATATATAATTTTCTTTTAATATAATATATATCATAAAATAATAAATCAACCTTCTAAAACATAAAGTCAAGATTGTCATCTCTTCCCTCATCCTGAAAACCCTCAAACACCAACACAGTGGTGGGGAAAACAAATAACAAACACAACCCAGTGCAATAAAACAGAGCAAGGGAGAATGGTAGGAATGGAATATGATTCAGTAACAGTCCTGGATTGCTGTGTTGGGCAGCTAATGAAGCACAGAGCCAAATTCTGCTGCTGCCATCAGTCAGGGCATGGCCCACTCCTGTTCCAGCAGCAGGGTCCTGGGGCAGGGAGGGGCACTCTGACCAGTAAATGTGCTCCAAAATGCAGCACATTTAGTAAATAAGCTCCAAAAGGGGGAAGGATGGAGACATTGGGCTGGCTTTTTGCCAATCCCAGGCTGCACAGGTGCTGCTGCATCTCTTGCAGGGTCCTGCCATCTTGGGGGCTGATCTGTTCATTGTGTGTTGCAAAGGCATGAGCAGAGACGTCACCACCATCACATTTTCAACTCTAACGCTTATAGTCCTGTGCCAATACTTCTCTTAATAGATTTATGCTGTTCCAAACCTTGCCAAACTGGAATTATTGTTGTTTTCTTATTTGAAATATTTGCAGTTTGAGTTCTTAATGGTGCAGTTCAATTTGTTCCACGTGTCCTAATTATGTTGCTCCCTCACAGATCTTTAGGTTTCTTTGTGTGGAAATTTGCATTTATATCATTATCCTAATGACCACATATGATCATTGTTTCATTTGCTAATTATTTTAAACAGGTAATGTATAGACTTGTCATTTGATTGAAAAAAATATACCTATTTTAAATATGTCTTAATTTTGCTTAACTTTGCCAAGGGTTGTTTGAAATTACTTTCTCCTATCGTCATAATTTCAGTCTGAAATATTTTTATTTTCTTTAAAAATCAAAAGTGGTTGGGAAATGTGTAATAAGAATTTGGTAGCTATGAAAGATAGATGTATAAAAGATCAGAAAACAGATATCTGGCTTAATCCAATTTGAGAATAAATGGAATGTTTTGCTGGAGAAAAAAACAAATCCAGATTTTGCTTTGATACCAGTAATGCCACAAAGAGATCATTGTAACGGGTGGGATGCTTGTGTTCCTGGACTTGACTAGTGAGTATATCAGGCTTTTGAATTCCTCAGATTATCCTCTGCCATGGACAGGAAGGGAAAAAATATGAAAAGAGCCATAGGGGTGTGTTTAACTAATCTGTCACCGTTCCATCAGTCACTCTTCTGACTCATGAGGAGCTGGAACCTCCTGGTTTCCTCACAGCTGTAAGGACTCTGGTGCCTGCCACTTCCCAGAGGTTTAACAGGGTGAAGATGCAGAAACGTGGTGGCCAAGTCTTTCTGGCTGCATGCAAAAAGCAACGATTTACCAGAAGGAAAATCTGAATTTGTGATCACAAGGAACTTTTTTACAGTACTTGAATTTGAAGGAAATGAATGCTAGCCCCTTTCAGATCACACAGCTCACTGTCATTCTTTTGTTTCCCTGCCTCCTTCAGTGCACAAGTGCAGGGATGTTCACGAGCCCTCTCCCCTGTGCTGATCTCAGTGCCTTGTTTGGGTGTCCAGGGCCTGCATTCCTGCAGAATCCCTGCTGGAGTGATATCCCTAAATTATTGTAAAACCAAAGCCAAGCAGTTGAGAATGTTCTCCCACTGTCTTTCAAACTCGAAGGAAATAAAAATGATCCTCCAGATATGTTTCACTCAGAGTTGCAAATTAATTCATCTGATATATTCTGGTAATTTTCTTGACAACCATTTACAGGACAGACTATTGAAAGTTCTTCTGAAAATTTATGGGGTTTTTTTCTGTAACCATGAATACTTTGTTTTTTCCTAAATAATTTTAACTACAGTAATCAGGTTTTCTGGGTGACCTAGCATATTTATATGGATAAAATGATGAAAATAATCAATGAAGAATGGTAAGAGTAGAATAAAAAAATAAACTAGATTTACTAGCACAATACGTTACTGACCTAATGAGATTAGATTGTATTCCCAATTGCACTTCAGGGAGTATAATTCAATCTGTACTCACTTGCAGTCATTTAAAACACTCCTCTGGTTCTTAATGCCATTCAAATGGCTTCCCCATCCTTAAAAGCTGAGCCTTTTTCCAAGAGGCATCTTCAGCAAGTCTGTCCCTGTTTCAGAATGGGCTGGGGGTGCCTGGATGAGTCCCGTTCCTACAGATTATCCCACAGTCATAAAATAATTGCCTCAGTGGAACCTCAGGAGATGATCAAATCTCATCTTTGGTTGACAGTGGTTCTAATGCCGGTGGTAAATCAGGTCAGTTGTGGATTTGCCTAGAAAAGTCTTGAAAACCTCTGAAAATGGAATTAATATAAAATCTATGGCACGTTCCCCACCTGGTGCAGGGCTTTTTCCATAGTCTGCAGACTCAACTTGCCCAACTGGTTTGATTTGTTGTTTTAAGGAAGCTGAGAAGAGTTTGGCTTTGACAAACTGCTTTACAAGTAATTGCAGGCTCCTGTAAGGTTTTCTTTAGACTTTTGTCTTTAGACTTCTTTAGACTGTGCATGTCTGTACCCTCTCCCTCTGAGCTTTAGGCCCTTTGTCACCACGGCATCAGCAGAACCTTCTTCTGTTTTACGTCTTTCTTAAACTGGAGGAGAACCAAACTGAGTGTGGTTATAGTCTGAGAAAAACCTACTTAAAGAGCTGATCCAACAGAGCAATTACTCATGAGAATACCTGAAAATATCTGCCTGTATACATTACTTTTTTATACCAGCTGTAGTGCTTCTGGTGTTCTTGTCAAGTGTTAACACTAGACACATGAAAAGAGTTGGGAGCTACAGGCTTTTTCATTAATCAGTAATATTAAATTAGTTGGCTAAATATTGCTGTGCTGGCAGAAATTCAAGACAGTCTGAAAAGGATGCAAAAACTGATCTCAGCTTGAATGAAGATACTGGTCTGAGTTCCCATGGGGGGGATGCTTAATGAGGAGGCAAAGCACTTTTTGTGGAGATATTGGCAAATATACTGGGTCAGGAGAATTTTTAGATTCCTTATAAGAGCTGTGGTATCTGATTTGGGAATGATTTTGGGGATATTGCAGGCATCCTTTACTAAGAAACAGCTTTCTCAGACGTGGCAGGATTTTGGGGATGGTCTCATGCAGAGACAGGGGCTGGACTCAATGATCTGTGTGGGTCCCTTCTGGCTCAGGCTGTTCTCTGATTCTGTGATTGATTTGCTGTTATTGGGACAGCACTTCAGAAAAGGGCCAGGGGGAAAAAAAAAAAAGGTATTTGACAACCAGAGACTCTAGGGAGATGTATTTTAAATCTTAGGATTTAAAGTGTTTGCCTGTGTTCGAAACAAAGTATTGATTGCCACTGGAATCAAAGAAAGATTTTATTGGTTCTCACAAGTACTTTCCAAGCAAACAAGGTGAGGGTTAGTGAAATGGCTTTCCACGCTACAGTAGGAGTTATATTTATTGATGTTTCCCAGAGTCATCTGGACTTTGTGTGGGATAAAGGCTCTTCTCAATCACATTTTATGGCCTGGCTTTATGTGACTAATGATTTTCAAACAGATAGTTTGAAAATAATATTGTATACTGCTTACATAACTGCAGAGATGTTAATATTTATTACACTTAAAATTTTCAGCAGTGAGTCAATGAATATCCCAGAATTGTTTGGCTTATTTTAATTTCCTTTCCTATTTTCTGAATCACAGAGCTGTATATATTCTGTGCCTGTAAACTAAAATATAACACAGTGTTAGGAATGCTTTTCTTTTCAGTGGTCTTCTGGTCATAAAGCAGAGTTTGTTACCAGGGTTCACTCAGCTTGGTAATAGTGGAGTGGAATTACCAAACACTGGATCAATTATTCTCCTTAATCAATAAATCTGTCTCTGAAAAAATCATATTTATAGACTGAAGAGTAAAACTGGCCTGTAGTTTACCTGCTAATTGAAATGATTGTGCACAGCAGTGTTTATATTTTGTTGCCTCTTGTTTGCGCTGCTTTCTTCACCTCATGAATTCTGTCCTTGTGTGAAATATCACTGTACATCATGCAGAGAGTGTAATTCAGCCCCTTCTCATGTCAGACTTGTGAGCATTAGAGCAATATTATCATTTTTCTAGGGCCAAGCCACTGAACCACAGTGGTTTGTGTCATTATCTTTATAACTTGGCAAATATGGCCAATCCTTTCGACTCCTGAATTATCAGATGTTTTATGAGCAGATTTCTTTTTTTTTTTTTTTTGTGATGTATTTCATTGTAAGGAAATTATATTTAAGCAGAAGTCATTTGCCTGAATTCACACTATTGGTTATTGCCTGTGGTGACAGTGCAGGATTGCATTGTGCTTTATGACTTTTTGTCTTCTTGAATAATGCCATTTCTGTTGAACAGAAACTCTGCTAGAGCCTCAATCAAGAATGCTGAGTATGATATGAACTAGAGGGTTAATCAGAAATTCCTCAGAGAGTAGTAAAGCATACACGTTTTACATTTATGGACACTGAACCAGATCAATTTTTTTAATGGTATGGATCTTTTTTGCTTTATTAAATGATAGAAGCTGGCCATATATATTCTTGTCATTAATCAATAATTTCTACTGTTTTAATTTTGTGTTATGAAAGGCAAGAAAGCTCATCTGACTTAGGGAATACTAAGTTGACTCAGGTAAATGATTGCCAGGGGATGGCGATTTATTATGAAATCTGGGAAAGATCAGAGTGAATCTTCCCACTCAATCTTTTTTTTTTTTTTTAATCAAGCAGAATCGGATTTGCCAAGTAATGGAAACAAAAAGCCTCCACTTAAGTCAATTATTTCAATCTCAATTAAAAAGAATGTTCTTGTCAGACTGTTTTTAATCTAAGTAGTTCTGCTGGTCTGAGCCTGCTGCTTGTGTACTCAACACCTCTATTTCAAAACTTCAGGTAGATTTAGGCAACGCATAAATCTCTGCAGGATTAGAGTCCCAGGTTTTTACATGTAATCAAGTTCTTTGCTGGGCTGGTACAAGTTAAACTGTACCTCTATCATATGATACAAAACACCACGATAAATTTTAAATTTATTTTTTTTTTTAGTTCAAAAGATGATTGGTGTGGAATTATGCATTTTATTTATAAATGCGTTTTTACTTTGGTAGCCAAGGCAAGTCATATTGTAGAGGTATATTTTAGTTTGATGGGTCAGCAATAAATGTTATGTGTTTACCATTTTCAGGACTCCTTTTTGTTTATCGAACTTCAGGATAATCCTTAGGTTTCTGTTTGAGGGATTTTTCATTTACAAAGTCATTTAAGTGGTAGGCATTGGTGCAGGATTACAATAATAAATAATAATGATTCTGGTAGAGTGTTCAATTGCTGAACTTTTTTCATTTCAGTGTGCTTAAAGGTAAGGAATGGTAAGGAATAGTAATCCTGTTAATTGCATTCATCAGGAAGTTGCCAGCTCTGTGGAACAGTAGCTTGGTTCTGAGTCTTGTACTCTGGAACTTCATCCAGACTGAACCAGAGCTCCCCAACCATTCCTCCATCTGAGGAGCAAAGATGTGACCAGGGAACAGTGTGCAAGGTGAGAATTGCAGCAGCTCAGGGGAATCAAAGGTGCATGAAAAGGGAGCACAGCAAATGCAGTTTATGTGCAGAGCAGGTGTTGGTTAAGCCTTAGGCGAGGGATTCAGCCACATTTTCCTTTCAGTGTGGCTCTCTCTGTGCTTTAATGTGAGCATGAATGTTTCCAGATCTGGGCAAATGTGCCAATCATCTTCAGTTTATGGAGGGGAATATGGCTTGGGCTGTTATTTTGGGAAGTAATGAACCAAAGCCCCTTGGCTTGAGCTGTGGCTCAGCAAAACTCCTAAAGATGACACTGCTTGGCTGCATCTGGGTTCTTGACTGCACAGAATGGTTTGGTTTGGGTTTGTTTGCTGGTCTTTTTTAAATCTCAAAGCTCAGGATGGGGACTCCCTGAGAAACTGCCCTCAGGGATAAGGGCATATAATAGAAAAGAGTTGATGGCTTTTAAAAGAAATTTTTCTTACAGCACAAGAACTCCCGATTCCCATGTGTGGAAAATCAGGCAGGTGAGGCAGTAGAATGATATGAGTGAGTTAGGAACTCCTGGTGGAACTGAAGTACAATGAGGAATCAGTCCTGGGAAGAGCATGGGGATGTTGCTAGCATGGGGTCAGGAAAGGTAAAGCTCATTTGGAGCTTGGAATTAGTCAAGAAATTTGAAGAACCAAAGGAAGAGCTTCTACTGGAATGTTGGTCAGAAAAGGAAGAATTAAGAAAATATACCCACTCAGCCACTCCCAAATAAATAAGAGGAAATCAAGTGTCAACCAGCATGGAGAAGGCTGGGGGGTTTTTACTCACAACCACTCTTCCCTCATCTCTCTGAGCCTCAAAGCAGGGACTGGGCAAACCAAGACCCTCCCCTTTAGGAGGGTGTTGGGTTTGAGGCCACCTGAGGAACCTGAGCCTACACAAGTCCATGGGAAATGAACAAATCTGTCCCAGGGTCCTGAGGGAATTGGCAGATGGAATTGCTGGGACACTCCCTATGGTATTTGAAAAGTGGTGGCAGTCAAAGTCCTCAGTGATTGAAGGAAAAAGAACACCACATTTGTTTTTAAAAGGAGATTTGTGATTTGGAAATGCTTGGCTTGGTGAATTTGAGGAAATACTTTCCTTTAAAATAATCAATGCATCCTAAAAGGAAGTTTTAGAAGATTTTTTTTTTCCTAGTCTGTCACTTCACTTCAAAATGTGGGGCATGGAATGGTGTTTTTTGAGAACTTGAATCTACTCAGAGAGATAAAATGGTTTGTGTTTCACATACAAATACCTCAGCCCAGCTCTTGCTGACCAGATCTTTAAAATTTTATTGGTGTTGGAATATTTGGGGTTTGTGCACTCTGAAAGCTTCTTAGACCAAATTTTAAATCCATGAGTGCATATATGTGACCTGCATTGCTACCTTGACTTGTTTTATTTATATCAGGGTGCATGCAGTGCCCTTTCTAGGAGCTCTAATAATATGTGAAAATGTAGTGAATAACTGAAAAGATTATATTTTCTAGGCCCTTTATTACTGTAAAACATAAAAAGGAGCTTTGTGGTCCTCCTTATAGCCAATAGTGGGGATAGATGTTTACAGATGTATATATATTAAAATACTTAACTCCTCTACTTATAAATCATCATAAAGAGGTAGCAACTTTATGAAAGTAAAATCAATACAAATTGCATATGGCTCTTGGGATAGATTTTATAAACTGGGTGTTTTTCTTGTAGTAACATAAACATCTATGAATATTAAGCCACTTTTTTTGCAATTCAATTTTAATCTTTCATATATAGAACAGGCACTATTTTCCACTTACTATGTAATTTCAATTCCCAGTTTTGCTGATGGCATTTATGATCATAAATAGAGATATTAAAAAATAGAGGCACAAAAGTTGCTGAAGTGATTTGCTGAGCAGGCTGCATGTGCATAAGTGAAAGATGCTTAAGTACACTTAGAACTTTAAAAAATGGTCTCCTTGATCCGTTCCTTTCATAGTGAGGATTATGGAAATTTACTGGATTACAGCAAATATAACTGAGATTGTGACCCTTGCAGAGATTTACTTTGAGTGTGATTTTTTTCTGTCATTTGGGACTCTATGAAATAATCAATCCAGAAGTAGTGTAGCAATACAAACAATTTAGGAAGTTTTATTTTAAAGCATTTGATTCTACTAAGAATTTGTCTTGTGGGGTTTCTTCATTTCCTTGCTAATTTTACAGTTTGTTGGTTGTATGTGCCTGTACATCCAGATCTGTCCCTTGGTTGTGGGAGTTGCTTGCAACCAGTACTTTAGGAAATGTTTGATAAACAATTATAGTGGAATAATATCAATTTTAATCCCAGCAGAGAAAAGAAATGTCAGGTGTTTGTTGGAATTCAAGGGTGTAAAATGTAGAACACTGATACTGCTGGGATGGAGACTGACTGTGGAGACATTCGATAAACTTCAATGTCACTTTGCTTACAGTGCAACTTTATTCCTGAAAAATTTGCACTTGTCCAATTTCTGCAGGGCATTAATTTGCTTGCAAAGTTTCTGCATTTTTAAAATTACCCAAAGAATGCAGCTGACATGAATCATGAGGTGAAGAGCCACTGCTCAGAGTGACACTAGGGCTGTGCATCTTAGTCAAGAATTGCACACTAGCTGAAGTGACTAGAGTGAAATAATGTCAGAAGATAAAACACAGAGGGCTCTAATCCTATTAAAGCATGTCAGTAAATAATTGGTTGTTGTTACTGGTTTAATTTCCAAAATTTCTGAGGTATTTAGTTAAACACTTAGAGGGGCTAATTGTAAATGATATATACCCATAGTTACTTTGGTTAATAAAAATGGTAATACCTGTGCAAAACAGAACTGCTTTCAATGCTGTAATGTAATTGCATTGTGGAAAACAGCATAATAAAGCAAGAAGAAAACCCTAGGTATATGTAATTTCTGATTCAATTTCCTCTGGATTGAGAAATACTGTCTGGGTGTGGGAAACACTTTTAAACTGGGCAGCACTACCTCTATCTTACTGTACCATTCACTTTGATTAATTAATTCCAAGTGTAAAATTGTACAGGGATTTCTGTAGTTTTCACAAACTGAAACCAGATTTTTAAGCTGATTCTGAAACTATAGTTACTTCTGAGCTTTTTCCTTGTACTTCTCTATGGTGATTTTTCATGCCCTGAGTGCATCAAAACAAAATGAGGGCAGAGAGAGCTGGAACTGTCCTTGTCTACCCTGGAATATCCTGTGTCATACTCAGATCTTTCTGTGCTTCCATTCAGGACTAGAAATGATTTCTGGAGTCAGAATGCATTTTCATCTTGGAGATTCATGGTTGAGTTTGAAGAAATTATAGGGAAGAGTCTTAGAAATAATAAGAACTGGTCATATTTCTGAATTTACTACTTGTATTTCTTTTTCCTGACTGATTTCCTTAGGAACTGAGCTCATGTGAGAACACAGCCTGAACCACAGCTTGTTCATAATGTTCACAGCCCAAAAATTTAATCTGGAATGTCTGCCTGTGTGAAACCTTTTGTATGGCATTTATATTCACTTTATAGGCAGGCTTTTGCTATGTTAACATCACTACTGGAGCTGAGGGAACATCATGTTTATTGGTGCTGTTTGCCTGTATTTTCAGGCTGTTGTCTTCTTTTTTTTGATAGTAAATACAAATAATATGTCTCAATATGAGCAGAGCACATTTTGAACATTTAGCCGCCTTCTTACATGGACATCAGTGAAGAACTTTATTTAAATCAGTTCCATTTCCTATGTTGTGGAAAATTCAGTGTGGGAGATGGAGAATAAAAGAAAAGAAAACTGCATTTAGTAAAATGAAGCTGCATTAAATGATGTGCTTAAGAGATACTAGCTCAGCTCTCTACAGAAGTGTTTTGTTGTTTTGTTTTTTTCCTTGCAGGATGAAAATGTAGCACTCAGGAAACATGGATAATTCAGCCATCAAGTAAGATAGACACTCTTAGCAAATGAAACAAACTCCTGCTTTAAAGTCCCATAACAAAGTCAAAATCCTTCTGGATAGATCCTAATAACTCAATTTTCAGCCTGGGAGATGAGGATATAGAATGTTGTGGGCATGTAGAAGCTTTTTGGGGGGTTTTATTCTTTGTGTGTGCTGAGATTCTCACTGCTGGAATTCACTGCTCTGCCTCTCAGCTTTTCTTTCTGATCCTGTTCTGCTGGTGTGGATTTAACAGACAGCAGCAAACTACAGCACCACTGTATGAGTGATTTTGCAAACAGTGTTCTTTTTTACCATATTGAAAATATGGACAGTTAGAACACAGGTTTTGAATGGTAAAAGTCTGCCTTTAACATCTGCTTTTCAATATTCTCTGTTGAATTTGTGCCTATATTTAGAATAATCCTTGAAACCTTTGAGCCTACCTGAGTGTTTCATCTCAGAATATTGTGTTCTGCTGTGACATGAGGCAGATGGATTTCAGATTTCTCTTGTTCTTTTCTCCCATGGGTTTGTGCACATCTAAAGCATAGTCTGCAGTGTGTTGGAGAGATGAGACTGCCCCTTTTCTGAGCACAGACAGGCCTTTGCACCAGGGATGGTGTGTGCTGTCACATACAGAAAGCCAGCCCAAACTGGGCATGGTGTGAGCAGCTGGGGCAAAACAACTCCTGGTTTATTTGTGGTATGATTTTTTGGGGTCTCTCATAAAGCATCAAAGTCAAAGATTGGAAGTTAGGCCAAACTAATAATGTCAATATTATATTTTCAAAATACTGAAAATATACAATAACTTTACTTTGTGAATGAGAAATGGTATTCTGAGAAAAATTCAACTCTGTAAGAAGTGGTAACCACCTCCGCCTATCCCTTCATAATTTTTACATCACCAAAATTTTAATATAGGCATATTTCAGCCTCCTTTTATGGCTGTTACTTAATTATCCTCTTATGGGTGTTACTTAAGTATAATAGTTTCAAGTTTCCCTGTTCTATATAATCTGTTTTATCTACCACTAGTTCAGTGTTCTGAACAAAATAATCAGAAAACAGGTTTTGTGCTAATCCAGTCAGTCATTTTAGTAGGTGTTATCACAATATTGTTCTGGAGTGGTGTTTTATTGGTTTTTTTGGGTTTTGTACTGTGATAGAGCTTACTCATAGAAATGAGATGATCTCTGATTCTCTGGTTCCCTCCTTGGGTAAATATAATAAAAGCGTCTGGAAATGTGAGATCACCAAGGAATCAACCTTATATTTCATCCCACTGCTGTTAGTTTCAGGTATCTCCACAATACATTTTTCCTACAGTAAATAAAACTCTTGAATAGTCATAAAGTATGAGACAGAAGAAATAAATAAGCAGCAGAGCACATAAATGTCATGCAATCCCTCCCTGCCAAGAGATCATCTGAGCCCAGGGAAATCACCACTTACTCCTGTGAAAGCTCTGAGCTGACTAATGAGTCAGGGTGCCTGTGAGGTGATGGAAATGGCTTGGAAAAGTCACCTGCAAGGCTGCCTTCTATGTAGATTTTTCTCTAATAGTTTATTTAAAATTCACTTGTGAATTGTGCTCCCAGCAGGCTTCACAGAGCTCTCCCTGCTACCATACACACACACTGCAAAGACAAACACTGCACCACACACCTGGCAGGTTGTTCTGCACAGGGCCATTTCTACCTCAATAACAATTTCTTCTGGAGATTTACTATGCCACAGGAACAGCTCTATGTGAAATCTTGTGAATTTGGAATATTCATGTAAGATAAATTACTTTTAAATTGAATTTCAGGAATGCAATTGATTGTGTTTGCCAGGGAAGAATAAGGAATTATCCACACAGTTATCTATAACTTAGAAATGCTGCTTCTGCACAAGTAGCAGAATAATTTGGGGGTATTTCTGATAAAGGGCAGTATATTTCACATTGCCTTAGATTACTTGAGAAGCAGAAATGCAATGTTTTGGTAAAGTATATTTTCAATCCATCTTCTAAAAGTAAGGTAAAGGTTGAATTTTCTAGTTAGAAAAGCAGAAGTATCAAAAAGTTTCTATCTTCACCTTTAAGACTTTTCTTAAAAATCTTTGCACATCTTTCCAAGACTTCTTTGTTGCAGGTTGATGTTTTTTTTCTTAGTCAGCATAGCTTGGAATTTACTGTATTTCTTAGAACATTGCTCCAATGAATGTTATTGACCAGAAATTTCCAGTGGTTATGAAAAAAAAAAAAAAAAAAAGCAGTCATAGGACATGAAATTGAATAAGAGGCTTGATTTTATTCTGGCATTCTACATGCTTAGCTGTAAAACCTTTTCTGCATCTGTCAACAGGGAAATCATTCTTGCAAATTATTGAGTGGGAGTAAAAGGCAAAATCCATCCAGGAGGGACAAGAACATTGGAAGGTCCCTTAATCAGCTTTCTAATTTACAGTGAAAATAGATTTTTTATTAGTCAGGAATAACTTGTAACATAACATGGTGTTACTCACTTGAAAAAATAATTTGTTTTTTGATTGGGAAGGAATCAGCTGCTTTCTGAATGCTGGGTTAACAATAAATATCTTGCTTATGAAGCAGAAATTTACTTCTTCATCAAATGAGTGAAGAAAGAAACTCAAATGAACACAATAAACAAGATTTTCTGAAAAAAGGCAACACAGTTGGATTTGATTTGAAAAGAGGAATAGCAGGCATATGCCATGTGTCATTACAGGAGAGAACTGGCGACAGTATTATTCATTATGTGGTTTCAGAGTGCCCTAAATTGGAGTATAAGATTATTGGAAGTGGTTGATTTCCCCAGATTACTGCTTAATAGTGACTAAAGGGCCCACATTACTCATATTTGCAAAGAAAATAGTGCCAAAAAGCAGCAGTGGTTGACTGGAATGAAATGTGGAGCCCTGAGGGTTTTAGCTTGAGATGCAGCTTAATTGTGTGTCTCTTGTTTAATACAAATGTCCCCAAGTCTCTGAGGCTGCTGTGCTCTCAGCACTTGCAAATTGATCCAGCACTTTCCAAACTATTTACTGGGGATTTTTTTCTTCACTGCTTTCTAAACAAATTATCACAATGACTTCACAGACCCAAGTAGGTTTCCCTGTTTCTGGCTGTTTATCGTTACCAAATTCCTTCATCTTCCTGCCCGCTTGTGTTTATTTCCTTTATCTGCTTAAACTTCTGCAATGCCATGGTTGGAAAAGGGTTAGGGCCTGATGTCATCACTGCAACTTTCCTTCTGCACTTCTAGAGAAACATGGAAAAATGACCCAGCTGGGATGTGCAGCCTCTTGATAATGAAATATAAGTGTGGTGAATTGCTTTTAACTAAAGTAATTCATATTTTCAAGCAGATTTGCTAAAGTAGTTTTAGAAAGTGTTTGTGCTGTGAAGTTTCTTACACTTTTAGGGGAATATCTTGCTCTACTTGGACAATGTTTTGCTAAATTGGTTGTGGGGTTTATACAGAGCATTCTTGAAGAAAAGCTAAATTAGAAACAACCTGAAATTTTCACAAATTTAACCCCCCCCCCAAAAAAAATTCTATTTCTTTCACAGTATTTACAATTTCTCTGCCAGATCCCATGAAACTAAGGGAAAATACTACAGTGCTGTGAAATAAAATTATTTTGTTGTGTGAAGGTGCTGGACTGATGTGCAGAGGAATGAGCTGGAGTTCAGTGCTCTGCTGAATTCCACAGGACTCCTGTGATTCTATTCCCAGGTGATGGAAAGGAAATGAAAGCACTTTCTTGTGCCTAGTGAAAATGTCAGGTCTAAGTAGGCAAGACTTTTACATAGAAATACCTTGGGAAAGAACCTAAGAATTCATCTTTTCCATCTGCTTTAATTAACTAGACCTGGAAGTTAAGTATTGAAATTCTCTATTACAAACAGGGAGATGAGCAAAGGAAGAAATTATTCCTGCATTGTGATCCTGATTTCTGCCTTTCCTGCAATACCTCAGACATTTGAATAAGGTTTAAAAGAAGCTCCAGATTGTGGAAATGATGTTTCCAGGTTTTGAATTCAGAGGGATTGCTGAAGTCTTTGAGTCAACATGTTGACTCAGGACATACCTAGGATTAACTGCTAAAATCTGTAAATATTAACAAACTAAACCCAAGATTTTAAACATATTCAAAATAAACTGCACTGTTCACCTGATCCCTGAGTAGTGCATCTCATAGTACTGATCTCATTGCTACATTCTTCAAAGTGAAAATTATTGAGAAGGGTTTTTGTTAGTTTTTTCCTTTAGCATAAAAGATTAAATTGCTGCCTTACGATGTTCAACAAAATTTCCAATGAATGTTTATAACTTCTGTAGATCAGTTTTTTCTAGTATTTTTAAAAGACATTGCTCCCTGAACTCAGCCACTTACCTAAATGAAGTTATTTATTACATTGTATTCATTTTAAATTTCTCCTTTTCAAAAATTACATTTGCAGTTGGTATTTCTGCAGTGCAATGAAATGGTAACTGTGCACCAAGGAACATAATCCTGGAGAATCCTTGAAGTGTTGTGCAAGAAATACAATGGCTTAATATCCGTAGGGGTGTATGAGGTCATTTGATGTGAGCATTTTTAATGTATAGGAGAAATTCAAGATGCAGAGAGAAATTGCTTGAGTTCATTTTAAGATGAAAACTCAAAATGTGGATATAAAAAAAATTCTAGAAGAAGGAAGACTGTACATAAAGCTACAAATTACATTTGAATATCTGAAGGACTAGTTAAACCAAGCATGCATGATCATGAAATAAGCTTTTATTCATCAGTTATTAGGTGATGAAAGCTGCATTCCATTGCTCTGTGTAAAACCCCACTGAACAGATCATTTTCCTTCCACTTCCGTGTGGAATTAATGTTTTTCAAGGTTATGATTTTCCCCCTGTACAGTTTAATATTGCTCTTCCACCCCTTGGGCAAAGAAAGGACATCTTTGGTTGTGTTTTTTCTAAATCAAAAAATGCTTTCACTGTATCAGGATTACAGGAGAACAAGTGTGGAAACCTTGGAACAAGGGCTGAGCTTCACACTGGGTTTGGTCTCACAGACCTTGAGGAGTTCCTGGCCTGGCTGCAGGACATGTCCAGGAGGTGACAATTGCTGTCACAGGTCAGATCCACACGTTTGACTGGCTCAGACTCCTCTGGCCCTAAAATCTCAGGCTCTGCCTCCTCCTTCCAGTCCTTCCTTCCACTGGCTCTGGGACCTTGCACTGCTCCCCATGCCCAGCCAAATCTGCTGCTCTGCATGCAGGCATTTCCCAGGCATGCACAAAGGGTATTTATCTCTTCATATTATTTATCTCTTCATATGAAATGTGGTTTTCCATTGCAGTGGTTCAGTAAGGACGAGGGGCGTTGTTGCTTTTTATTCTCTCTGAGGCATCAAAGCACAGACCCAGCCAGAAGCACCTGAGTGTGAGCAGAGATCCAGTGTCTTGCTGCTGTGTCTGGTTCACACACCAGTGTTAGGAGCAGCTGACCAAATACAGGAAAACATTTTTTAATTTTTTTTTTCCCCTCAGATCACCTGGGACCTCCCTTTGGGTCTTGTCTGCAGCAAACAAAACAATTTGAGTACCATGTAATCATCTCCCTACCATTTTGGGAGTGATATTTGTTACTTGCCCTGCTCTGGTATCTGCCTTTTTACTTTCTTCCACTTCTCCTGCCCTCTGGAAAGGATGTTAGGACTGATTTAATGGCATTTAATGGTGTTCTGGGTGTCAGACCAGATGGTTTGGACCTGTCAGTCTTGGGTTCCTGTGAAAGCTGTTCTAAACCTGACTCTGCTGGTTAGTTACTGTCAGAAAAATCACTTACATGCTTTGTGCCTCAAATCAGAAAAGCCTGGATATTATTTAGCAGCCTCAGACATTATATATATTAATTGGAAGTTTAATTAAAATACTCATGTCAAGTAAATATGCTATTTGGATTTGATCTTCCACAAATGAGAGGAAGATTGGAGCTCAGATCAGGTATTTATTACTGTCCAAATATTGCATGGTTTTTTTTGAGTGATTACATGCCACTAATCTGTACATTGCACAGTTGGTTGTCTCACCCTTGTAATATTCTCCTGTCACTTCTTTTCCTGGCCAATGGATGTGGTGCTTCAGCCATTCCAATTTCTGCAAGCCTCATGCTGTCAATGTTCACATCTATTAATGCTGTGTCCCAAAATGCAGAGTGTGTGAGGGAATGCTAATTGAAATTACTGCATTTCTTCAATTGAAGTTATTGTATTTATTCAATTAAAATGACTGCATTTATTCCAATGAAATTACTGTATTTATTAAATTGAAATTACTTTATTAATTCCACTGAAATTACTTTATTAATTCCATTGGAATTTCTGTATTTATTCCTCTGTCTGGAGAAGTACCCATGCAGTGTAGCAGTGTTTCTCAGGGCTGGAGAGGGTGGAATTCACATGCACAATAGCAGCAATCCACTTTGTGCTGCAGATAATAGGAGACAGCACTTTGCTGGGAGCAGTGGCTTTCATGTCTGCTCTGTTGTGTGAAGCCAGAGCCTAAGGCACTCAGATAACACATTATTAATAGGGACAAAACTTCCAGCGTTCTGGGAGTAAATATTCACCACTTCCATGTTAATCCATCCACTTTGATTGGGGGATATGAAACCAAATGGAGAAGTGTCTGCTTGTCTGCAGAGGGAATGTTTGAAAGCAGAACTGGCTACAGCAAAGGGCAGAGCAGCAGTGCTGTGAGCATGGAGCTGTGCAAGGGGAGCAAATCCATGTCCTGCACCTCTGGGAGTTATTGGGAAACCCCAGTTGTATGTGTCTCTGGAAACAATCTGTATTTTCCCTTAACTTTCCACAAAACAACAGGAAATCTGGATTTCAGGTCCACAGTAGGAGGTTTCTGCTGAGGGTTTGCACAACCTTTACTTGCACAACATTCTCAGTGCTTGCTTATTCTGTTGGTGAAAACGAAACCTTTTCCAAAAGCTAGGAACTTGCATTATTGACCTAAATGAACTGTGTCCTTCTCATGGCTGTGGAGGTTTATCAGTGATCCCTCCAGTGTAGGAATGAGCTGGGTTTGCCATAAAAGCAGACACACCTGGGAGAGCTTTGCTTTCTCACCACAGAGCTCTGTGCAGCTGCAAGCTGAACTTATCATTTAATGTCATTAACAGCGGTTCGTGCTAATAAAAACTTCTTGTGAGCTTCATTCTTCCCAAGAATGCAGCATCCACTGGCATGTTCTTGTTTCCAGACTCACCAGGGCATAGGAATGGTGCTTTTTATGGCAGGGCACAGAACAGGGACCGGGGGAAAGGAGAGCAGCTCAAGCAGCTTTGCTCCAGCACATAGATTTTGTGCCAAAGAATGAAATAGGGTCCTAATGATGCTAAGTTGAGCTCTGATAATGATCTAAATGTAACCTGCTGTATTGCTTTGGGTGTTTTATTAGCTGTAGGACAGTTCAAATCTAATAGTTTCAAGGTATGTGGTATTGCATAATGAAAGATACAGTGTGAAGCAGTGTTTGCATGGCTTTGGGTTTGGTGCAGAGTTATGCCCACTGACAGTAACAATTTGCTAAAATTTTTGGGAAATATATTGTAGCAACATGGAGTATCTGTATGTAATGCCCTTGTACATAAAATATGCGGGGTTTCTATAAGAAATCTCTTGGATAAGTTTTGAAAGAGGCATTGTCTGTTCTCTAGAAAATAATTTTGTTCATTTGCAAGAGCATGTGAAGTACTTCAAATGAAAGGATTTTAGATAATCTTGTAAGATGCAATGAGAAATCTGATGAAAAACCATGGGAAATTTGGAAGTAAAATATTATTCTGTTGTCTGAATTTTAGCAAAAAAAGCACAAACCTGTAGTGTGTATGGTTTCTAGCTCTTCTTTGCCTGACTTCTCCTCCAGTGTCAAAACCTTAAAACCCTGCAATAATTTTATTCCATTTTCTACTCACTTCACTATGAGACTAAAAGGATTTTAATTAGACCCAGTCCACAAGCAGCATGAGAGCATCAGCAGTGCCTGCTCATGAAATGAAAAAGGAAATGAAGCAAAAAGAAGCTCAAGTCTGGGGCAGGTTTTATTGGGGGTGACAGTGGTAACTTATTTAGCAGGAAAGAGGCTCTCTCTTCAAACCCTGAATTACTGCTCAGCTCTGGGCTCTGTGTCATGCAGAGGTTGCATTAGAATATCAGAAATACTCTGCAGAAATACTCTGGCTTTCCTTTGAAAGTTTCTGTTTAGCGGTATTTTGGCTAGCACACAAATTACACGTAAAATGTGTTGTTTTCCTTCCTCCTGGTTTTTCTGATTCAGGTTGCAATAAGAGATGTTGCCATTTAAAGCAATGTTATCAACGTGGCATTCACAAATCTGGAATTTGTTCTTTTCAGTATTTTCAGAGGAAACAATCAAGTCCTCCTAAAAATGATTCAAGGTTTTCGACTATGAATAAAACTGGTGAAATTACATTGGAGTGCCCAGATCTCGTGTGAGGTTGTAGCAAATAGAAGAAGAACTGCCATCATTACAGCTCTGGAATATTTTGTACCAGTCTGTTGGGCCTCATTTTGTTATTCACTAATTTGATATTCAAATTCTGTTTGATGTTCTTCCTGCAGCATCCCTACCTAAATTAACAGTACTGAGTTATAACCTAATAGACCCATCTTCCACCCACACTTTGATTTGTCAGAAACTATTAAAAATTAGTCATTTATTATTTAGCAAACCATTATTGTGTGTTTCCTCTGATCTGTAAGCAAAATTTCAAGGCATTAAAAAAATTTAGAAAATGGCAGTGGAGTTGACATGAAATCATCACTTCCCAACAATTAATAGCTGCATAAATGTATGAAGCCAAGCAGGCTTTTAAAACTTATTTTTAATTTTATTCTTATCTTTGGTAAGTTTGAAATTGCCTGTTTTTCTTTGGGAGGAAGGACCCACATTTAGTAGATGCATTTCTCTGCTGCTCTGCATTCCCACACAGGGCTTGGTGCCTGTTCAGCTGAGCAAAACCTGTGGTCATTATGTGAAGCAGAACTTTCCAGTGTCTGCTTCTTTAATCCATTTATGCATTTTTTTTTTTGTATTTCTGGTATGGTCAAAACTTAAAAAATGCATTTTTCTTCTTTCTTCCTCACTGCCTCCCCTAAATCAGGCAGGTGTTGTGTCATTTGTTCCATCCAGGGCACAAGGGATCACGTTCAATCCCTCTTGGTTCTGCTGTATTTATCTCAGGAACTTTAGCTTGAGTCTTCTCTCAAGATTAAAGTTATTAAAATTCATTTAGCTCATGTTTCCTCAGAAAGTAACGGGCTAAGATGCCCCTCAAACCTTCTGAAATTTCTCTCCCCATCAGATATTGCAATCTAATAATAAGCTAAGAACTTGTAGTTCTTGTAAGACATTTCACACACCCCCTTCCCAAGGAAAATACTGTGTGGGCAGTGAAATATTCCATTGCAGTTCCTGAGTTCTGCCTCCTTAGAGCAGCGGGGCAGGAGTGTCAAAGGGCTTTATTTCAAGCATTATTTGCTTTTATTGGAGCAGGCAAGGCAATGCATTAATTTAGCTGTTGAAAGGAGCCGTGGTTTCATTTGTGGCAGTTTGTTCCCCCATGTCTAATTGTCTCCCAGTCCTAAAGAGTCCCTGCCTTGCCTTCATGAGTGTAGGATGAGTGACATTGCTGACCCTTGCTTTAATCCTGGAGCTTCAGCTACCTCCTGGTAAATTAAGAAAAACTTTCACCTGAGACAAAAGGTTTGCAGCCCTTGATATTATCCAAAATAACTGATGCAGGGAGCAGTCAGCTATCTCCTCTGTCTTGGTTTTTTTGTTTTTAATGTCACCCCTCTTATTGGCAAACAAAGAATGAGTGCAGGCTTTGGGGCTGGATACAGGGAAATACCAAGGACTGGTTAATGCCTGTGAGTTCAGGACAGTCACAGGAAGGCAGACACCCCGAGGTCAGAGGGTGGCAGAGGCTGAATGTTTTGCTGGTTTGATTGCTGTGGTTCATGTTATGAGTGTCTCCTGGCTCTGGAGGAGCATTTCCCAGTTTGTGGAGTTTGTGTGGTGGCCTGTACAATTCATCCCATCTCCTGGAGTGATTTAGATTGGTGTGGTCTGCCTAAAGTCATTTCGGGAGAAATGCACAGGTAAACACTTGATGACTTGGAGCAGGGAAGTGACGATTTTTGTTCTTTATTTTGTGCTCAGTCATCAGTTCTACAGTGGTTTTTCAACACCTTGAAGTGCAGATAAAGATGCAGCAGAGAAATAAGAGAACTTTAAATTTTGTGTCTGTAATTACTGGTGTTAAATACATCGACTGAAGGTTGGGGATCTGTTTCCATAGTATTCCTTCTTTTTTGATGCTTGAATCCCGGAGTTCAGAAATGGCAGCCTGCCTGTCTTAAGGATGGTCTGGGCTTTATGGTGCACATGAAAAATTACAGCTCTCTCACCTGGGTATCTCCCACTGTGCTCCCAGAATCCACCTCTGAACCCCAGAAATAATGACCTGCTTACCCCGGGTCCTAGAAGCCTCACTGACTCACTTTTCAGTTTTGGCTATTTAAGATGCCTAGGGGGGAGGGGGAAGTGCTTAAACTGAACAGTGAGAAAGTTTTTGGAGGTATTTTTTGGGTTTTTGGGTTTTTTTCCACCTTACTTTGCTGTAAACTCCTGATGTCTGTATAGGAAAATACCTTAATATTTGCACACAAATGCTTACAGGGCACACCCACAGATGTGTCTCACATTAAACCCAATTTGTGGGGTGCTTTTCCAGCACTCCCCAGCCATTGTTCACAGCCAGAAAGAACCTACTCCTGTTGTTGCCTGCTCCTGCAAGCACCAGCACATGCATTTTTTTTGAAGCTGAGCTGAATAGACTCTGTTTGACATCTGTTGCTAATGCTGCAATCAGATCAATTGCTACCCATTGTGCCAGTTTTTCACAGAAGTTTCATTTTCTGACTGCTTGTTTTTGGGTTTGAGTTTGTGTCTTTGGTTGTTTGGGGTTTTTTGTTTAATTTTTGTTTGTTTGGGGGTTTTGTTGGTTTTGTGTTTGTTGGTTTTGTGTCTTTATTTTTTTCTTTCATCTACTGCTCAAAATAAACCTCAGAAAACCAAACCTGTTCTTGAGAAGAATTTTGTGTTACAGGTAGTTATGACTACATTAAATTTCCTTATTTGATTTGTTTTTCTTTTTTTAAATTAATCAATGTAGTCAGCTTAGTATGAGTTCACATATTCTATAGCAGTGCAAAGAACTGACTAATTGTAGCATGATAAAAAGGCAAAAATTTTGCTGATACTTCTTGAAAGTCAGTTGGAAATAGGACTGCTTTGAATGTGTGATAAATGGGTTTTCGTTTTGTATATTGCTAGTAAATAAGAAATTATTTAAAAACCACCCTTTTCAAAATTAAACACTTTCTCTTTTGTGTATTTAATTGAGACTTTTTTCCCCTTTGAAACCCATTTAGTGCTGAGATGTTTCTGTGAAACTGGACCCAAATCCTTATGATTTTTTGCCTTTAACAGACTGGAGGCTTTGGTTAGCAAATCTAGCCTTTTCAATCTAAACTAAAATTTCATTTTCTCTTGTATAGATTTATCAGCTGGCAAAGCACATGGTGTGCAGCAGTAAAGAGAACTTGCATGCTCTGCTAGTGAACAGCCAAGGGCTGTTATTTTCTTCAGTGTATTACTTCTTAATTTCATGGCCATACACCACATGGAAAAACAACAACTGCTTTTCAGGCAAGAGGAAAAAAGTGTTCTTGTTCACCAGAGGAAATGTCAAAAATGGAGCTTGAAGGAGGGGGGTAAATCATGTGGGAGTGAGAGAGGAATGTCTTGAATTTGTGATAACAGGGAATGATGGGATGCAGTGAGAGTCAGTTTCAGAAATTATCTTCTTTTAAAGCCTATCTACTTAGTGTGTATATATATTTTTATATATATATATATAAAACTGTTAATGAACCTTTTCAGCCTCTACTGAAACTGATTTAGAACCAATGAATAGAGTATATTTATAAATCAGGAATTGTACCACCTGTGGCTGCCATAAGGAGCTTGGATTGGACCCTCCAGCCCACAGGTGCACTCAGGGCAAGCAGGAATTATTATCCAGCTGTTGTGAAGGGAGAGAGGAACTTGGGGAGGTATAAAGCTCCTCTGAGTTCTAGGAAAATACATCCATAGCAGAAGAATGTAAGAATTCTGCTTGTCCCAAAAAATTTCTTTTCAGTTGCCATATCTACCCACTGTGAGCTCTTGAATCAAGGGCTTGGTCTGTCTTTCTTTCTCTGGGAGTGATTTCCTGGTGTCACCGTGCAAGTCTCTCTTCATTTCCAGTCTAGAAGGATTTGCTGATTGCTGGTAATTCTTTGATCACTTCTTCAAACAACTGATCATAATAATTATCATGTCCTTATTTAATGAGGCAGCACTCCTCTAAGGACTAAGCAAATATTATTTATGGCTCAAGTGATTCAGGTACAGAGGAGTTTAAATCATCATGTAGTACCCAAGGGAAGGCTGCACTATTTCTGTCTCAGATGTCTGAATAAAAATACGAGTGCTTGCATCCTATAAGATTTGCTTAGTGGATCTGATGCTCCTCAAATTATACAACTTTTTATGCATAAATATGAGGACATGGCATAGATCATTGCTGTGATGGAGTAAACAGTTCCTCCAAGATTTACTGCAAAGTATTCACATATTTTTCAGTCCATAATCTTTTATACTTTTTGGCTCAACTCTCACTTCTTCCTCTCTTCAGGAAAAAAAAAAAATCCAAAGTTTTATCAAGTTTGTTTTTACAAGGCCTTATTTCTGCATACAACCTGTTTTGGTTAGGAATAGGAACAAAAACCCAACTTTCCTAATTACAGCTCCTTAACTAAAGTGCCTCTGCAATCCAAAGCCCTTAGAGTGATAGGGTTACACAGAAAGGATTGTCTTTGACTAGAAATGGCTCATTTTGTTCAAAAGTGGATTAAGCCCCACAGAAGGTTTGTGCTGTTGACCTGTTATAACTTTGGGCAGGTTGCTCTTCCTTTGGTGATTTTCACACAAGAATCTTTGAATTAACCTATTGTACAGCTTCAGAGTGCTGTTCCTCCCAAGCCTTGGCTCCCCTATGGCGTTGCACTAGTGGAGCTAAATTCAAATTAACACTGGGAGTGGGTGGGGCATGGAAAATGTGCAAATAAATGCTTTAATTGTGATTACTATTTAGACTATTGAATAACAGCAAAGTTACATTAAGGTTAGTTAAGTGACTTTATTTACTTAATTTCAGTTTTGCTCCTCCAAACCCTCTTGGTGTGAATTTCCTGGAGGGCCTGTGTGGTGATGCTGGGCAGGACATGGGTGTCAGGGTCTCCAGGGTCCCTGTGTGCCAGCCAAGGCAAAGGAAATCATCTGCAAGCAGAATTCTTGAACACAGCAGCTGATTTTGTTCTCAGAGTGCCCAGCCAGGCCAGCCCTGCTGTCCTCCCTCCCTGAGAGCATCTCCAGCCATGAATTCTCTGTGAGCCTGTGGAGTCCTGGCTGCCCTTCCATACATGATTCATAAGGGCAAAGGTCCTTAGAAATTTCCACATCATCCTGGGCTATTCTCTGCTTTTTTAATCTGTGCTCCTTCCCCTCCTATCACACCATGGTGCTTTTCTTTGCTCCACACAGCTCTCCCACACCACTGTCCTTTTCCCTTGCATATTAACCTTGTTTTCTCTTTTCCTCATTGTGCCTGAATTCCTTGGTACAGAGAGTGGAACTTGATATCTTTCTTTCTTATGTCTGTCTCTGCATCAGAGACCATGGAATATGACAGGAATTTATACCAGGGACTGATTGTGTTCATTTCAAATAGAAGTGACCTATGGGAAAAAGGATTTATTGAAAGGTAATGACATTTGCTGCTAGTTCAGAACTGGAGGGAGCTGCAGGGTCACTCACTTCAGTGGAAGGGGCAAAAGGTTTAAAATGGATGAAGTAGATTAAGACCATCATGTTCAGATACCTGTTTTTCTACTTGAAGCATAGAAAATTCTAGTGAAAGAACTGGGGAAAAAAAAACCCAAACAAAACCACCAAAGGCACAGCCAAAAGGGTAGAATGTATAACAATATCTTGAAAACTGCTGAATGAAACCAAAATGGGGATAGCAAATCTTACAAAAAACCATTCTGCAATGTTTTCTAGCAACCAAGTAAATAAATCACTCACTGCCTTCATTTTTAAGTGCAACAACAGTAGTGAAGATAATCAGTTGGAGAGAAAAGGAACTTTCTGGGTCTCTTGTATGTGTACACCATTTCATAAATGTAAATTTTGTATAAATGTATAATTTTCATGAATGGACATTCAGAATTAAAGGTATTTTTTAGATTCCAGAATAAGGAGTGGTAATTTCCCCTTGAGAATTAAGAGGAACTCAGAATGAATAAATCTTATTGTTGAATATCTCTAGATTGAGAGCACTGAGGATGATCAAGTTATTTTTCCATCATGATTGCTTGATTCAATTTGTTTTCTGAAGATTTGAGCCCCTGTTGAAATTTCTGGGAATTTGTTAATTCTGAAGTCTTAACTCTTTCCTTCCAAAACATGGAGGTTTTAGAATGTTGTGCTTGTATGTATTTAGTTTGTATACTTTTATGTATTTTTTAAAAAAATACAGAACACTGCTGATTTTTATGAATTTCACCAGTAAAAACATATGTGGAGGGGTTTTGTGTTAGGGGTTTTTTTGGTTTTTTTTTAGGATACCTTTTGTTTCCAGATTCTTTCTCTTTTGAGATACATTTTCATTTATTTTTCTACTAAGGTCAAGCTACTCTTAAGAAATTGCCAAAAAAATCTAGAGTGTCAAGGTTGTGTTTTGAAAGGCAGTGTTTCAACCAGTGGTGAATGACCTCGTTTTTTGTAGTGTTCCATAATCTTCTAAATGAGTCTGTATGTGGTTATGACCTTATTAAATCAGTGCAATCATAATCTGAATAATTTACTAGTATGAGGTAATTATAAGGGTACTTTTAAAAAAAAAATAATTTAGTTTTACCTCTACTTAGAACTGCTTGGAGTCTTTAAAATAAATTTCATGGTTCAGTAATTTGAGAAATCATAAAAATTATTGCAATTAAGAAAGTGGTTGTGTAGTTGCATTACGGAAACCAAAGTGATTCCTGTTTTAATTGTAGAAGTGTTGAATTTAAGTGGTGGCAGGCAAGTGGCTGATGTAGGGATTAAGGATGGGATCAGACAGTGGAGCTGCCTGGCTGCTGGACCAGGAGGATTTTCTCTGCTGTTGCTGCAGGGAGCTGGGGCTGGGGCTGGCACAGCCCTGGTGGCTGCTCTGGGGCAGCTCTGGGCTCACAGGCTCAGATCCCGGGGGCTCTGGCACTTCACAACAGGCTCTGCCAACCTGTTGATGATCAGAATGAATCTCTCTGTGTCACCAAAACTGCAGGAAAATCAAAAACCCTCCAACATCATTTTTAGTGTTAGAGAATCAAGGCATTAATTTATCCCCACCAGGATGTGCAAAAGAAATCATTTCATCCACACACAGCCCGGGTTGTGCAGAGAAAATCATTCCATGACACACAAATTTTACAAGATATTTCCCAAACTTTATACAGTCAAAATAGAAATTCACTGGTTCAATGTTCATTGGTCCCAATTTACACAGTTCTCTGGTTTCCTGTTGGTTACAGATTTCTTCATCTCCAGTACTAATGTGGTTCTCCTTCCTTGCTTCTCTCATCTCTCCTTTCCAGACCAGGTGTCTCTGTCCATGCCAGGGGTGATGTTTGGGGTTGATGGTCATTATCTTTTGTGTATCTTCTGTGCTACTCCCACTCTGTTGAGATGTTAGCTTACCACTCCTTGAGTGATGAAACCGTCCTTGGAAAAGAAACTTCAATGCCATTCCCCCAAAGGTGAACAAGACTGACTAAAGTTACCAAAACAAAATTAAAAAAAAAAAAAAAATAACCAACAAAAAACATTTTGTATCATTTTCCTACACCTGGAGCACTAGAGCTGTGTAATTCAGCGCCAAGGTCAGCTCGGTAAAGTTCACCAGAAACAAAGGAAGGTGAGCTCCCTGTGATGTAAAATCCTCTTTATCCCTGGCTGATTTAGGGCTGCACACATCAGGTGCAGAGAAGTCACTGTTCTGAAGGGGAGTCACCTCAAGTGTAGAGTTTCCAACAGAATAGAAAAGCTCTGAGCTACCCAGTTAATTTGCTCAGAGCAGGCTCTGGACATTTACCTGTACAAGCTCTGCTAGCATGGTCATCCTTGACCACAGCACAGAACAAATTTTAAACAAACAACCCCAAAACTCTTTCAAAAAGGCAGAGATTCTCTTTGAATGATGAGCTGTCCCAAGAGAGTGAGCTGGGGAAAGTAACCATACAGTGATATTTAACCAAGGGAACAACATGGGGAGGAAGGCAGGAAAAAGAAGGGGAAAAATACAGGGCAACTGCAGAAAGAGTTAAGCCATTTTTCTATTTACTTGGTTTATTTCACAAGTGTCTGACTCATTGGGCATAACCAGCACAGTTAAATTACAAAATTACTATTTGGTTCTTTTTTATTGACTACAATTCAAAGCTGCTTCAAGCCTTCCAAATTTAATCCCCCCAGCTCTTTGCCAAGAACATTACCTTTTATTTTCAGCATTAAACTGTGTAAGATACCCCTAAGGCTACATGCGAGCTCACCCTCCATGATAGGAGCTAACAGAGTGTATCAATTGTTCATGATTTCCTATTCTCCTGTAAATTGGGAGAGGCGGGAGGAGCACTGGAATGCGAATTTTGTGCTGTCAGCAGTTGCTCTGCAGGCTCCAGTGCATAGCAAGGGAATTAATTGTGGGATGTTTGCAGCTCTCCACTCCGTTTAGCAGCCTGTCAAAACTCCAGTAACCAGCCCGGTGTGTGGATTTTGATGTGCTTACTTTGCTGTAACTGTTGGGACACTCTCTCTCCTGCCCCTGCTTGGTTCCAGTGAAGTTCAGAGAGACAGCAGGGACAAAAAGCCCTTTTCACAGAGACCATGCAGCCTCTTGGTGACACTTCCTGAGCCTTTGGCTGCTGCAAAATTCATTGGGTTAGAAATAGCAGAGATTTTTATGAGCATATTTCAGGTGTTTGTCCCCATGATGCTCCACCTCCTCTTCTCAGATTAGAATTTCTTATAAATTGATTGAGTTGCAGGTGTGAAATATTTATTTTTTTGCTTAATAATTTTGCCTAATTGCTTAATTACGGGATTTTTTTATTTGTGGAAATTACTGCTGAACTTTCACTATAAATTATAACAGGTGCCTTCTCAGGTAAATTTTGAAAGTTAAATACGAAACCTATTTTTAATGGAATTATATTTTAAAATGCTTCTGCCAATGTTGAGAAATTGGTGTTTAACAAGAAAGACTGGGTGTCAAATGGTTTAGTTGATAAGGTGGTGTTAGGTCACAGGTTGGACTTTATGATCTGCAAGGCCTTTTCTAACCTTGTTAATTCTGTGATTCTGTAAAATTAGTCAAATGAAAATATTTCAAATATTTCAAAACCTAGTAATTTCTTTTTTTTTTTTTGTTTTTCTAAAAGAAACTGTAATTTTGAGCCACTTCTTCCCCCAACTTTTCTTCTATTTTATTCACTGCTAGAGACACTATTTTCCAAAATGGCCCACAAGACAGTTATGGACTTTCTGTATTGTAATGTTTTAAAAGATAATTTTTCCTTTAAATTTTGATGTAGTTTTGAGTTCAAGATGGAGGTCAGGCTGAGAATAAGGTAAAAAGAAAATACATGTATGAATATATTCAATCAGTTGCACATTTTAGTGTTTTCTATCCCATCAATAACGTGCTTAGTTTCTGTGGTGTGTGTGGATGATGCAGCTTTAACAGCAGCACAGTTATTGAAAACTTCATGCTTGCTCATCAGCTTTTTCAGTTGTTAAATCTGATTTGTTTTCAAAGCAAAGTTTGTATTCACATAGAGAAAAGACACAGTGTAAGGGACCAAAGTGTGGCAAAAGTAGCATTGCAGAAAATATGTGAGCAGTGATTGGAACTTAGGTGTGGATATGCAGGAACGTGAATATATATATATATACACACACACACGTATATATATAGATACACACATATATATCCATATATATCCATATATACATGCTTTTATATATATGTATATGCATATTTTATACATATATATATATATATATATATTTATATATCACCATTGCAACTGAATGACCCAATAATTCTGTGAGGGTGCTGAGCCCTGGCACAGGGTGCCCAGAGCAGCTGTGGTTGCCCCTGGATGCCTGGCAGTGCCCAAGGCCAGGCTGGACAGGGCTGGGAGCAGCCTGGGATAGTGGAAGGTGTCCCTGCCCATGGCAGGAGTTGCCCACATTTGTAATAAAACTGACTCTCCTATTTAATTTTGTTATCAAACTCTCCTCTCCTATTTAATTTTGGCCATATATATTTTAGGAGAGTTCTTTCATTTGTTTTAAGGGTTTTTTGTGTGGGTTTTTTTAGCAGTCATAAAATTTGCTTCTCATCCTGACAGCAGCAGTTCACAAGTGATGCTTGCTAACTTTGCAAGAGCTAATGAGGGTGTGTGAATCACCAAGGTGAAGGTAAAGTGCACAAATAGCAAGGTATTTGCTGCCAGCTGAAGTTATTGTGTCTGCAGCTGGTGTAGTTTTTCCAGAGAGAATCATAAATAAGTAAAGCTGTGTACTGCATCTCAGCAATAATCATGGATTTCTTTGTAAAAATTGAGATTCAAATTAGAGGTTGATACACGACAGTGTCTTCAGTACTGCTCTCTCTCTTTGTGGGAGAATGGATGAAATGGCCTTTGTTGTGATTATTAAATATATATATATATAAAAATAAGGTTTCTGTTCTTGGGATTTTATGACATTCTTTAAAAAAGTAATAAAAAAAATCTCAAAGCCTTACTGCAGGAAAAAGCTCCAGAAGTAAAGCAACAGGAGGGAAAAGGCAATGAGATTGTGTGATTCAGAGGCTGATCTCCAGAAATCTGAGATTATTTTCCAGTTCTGATTCTAAGTCTTGTTTAAGCTAGGGAATGGGTTTCTCACCCAAATCAGAGGAAGGCCCCAGTGTACAATTTGTCCCTGGCAGAGATGTGCACAGTAGTGTCTCCCTGTGTAAGGGGAGCACTGAACAGGCCTTCAAGAGAACAGGGGTCTTTTAAATATTAAATTTCATGTTTCCAAAACACATCGCACAATTTGCATTGTCTCTAATGACTTTGGTAGCTTTAAATTAAAGAGAAATGAAATGTATTGACCAGAAGAGCTCATTTGATCCAATTTCTATAATATTTTGAGAAATGCTGTTTGGTTGTTGGCTCCAAAGCAATGTAAACAAGTATTTAAATTGTGTAGGAGGCTGACATGTTTCAACATTCTATGAATCTCCAGAATCTCATCTCTATTTGTTAAGTCTTGCAAGAGTGAAACCCCAACCCGAGTGCTGTACCCAGGTGTCATAGGCAGTACTTGTCTCCCATTATTTAACAGATAATCCCAAGCTATAAGGTTGTCATTTTTAACCATGTTTCTTGTCACTATATTGTTTAATCATTTGTCTTTTCCAGTATCCCTTGGGTTGAAAGGAAAGGCATAGTGAGAATTTAAAGATTTACTCTTTGAAGAAGGTAATGCTGAGGAGGCTGTGTTGGTGCCTCATGGTGCCAAATGGAGTCAGTGCACACAGAAATATCACAGCTATCAGGGACCTCATGTCCTGCCAGCATTCCACTCACTCCCAAACTTCAAACTGCTTTGTCTCTCCGTTTCATTAGAAACCAGTCCTTGCTTGAAATATTTATAACTGGACAAAGGATCCCTGAAGTTTGTTATTGAGCTGCTGAAGCTCTGTCACAGAGCATCCTTGCTGACTGTGGCTGGCTTTGATACCCTTTGGTGTTGAGCTTGTTGCCCCTTGGGCTGAGGAATCTGTGGTGGAGCAGTGACCACTGGGGACCAGGTGTTGTTCATGGAACTCGAGTCCTGAAATGAGGAGTGGACTCAGATCCTGCTGCATGAAAATCCAGATTAATTAGAACTCCTAAGCCAAGATCTTCTGCACAAAGATTCTCCCTAAGAGCTCTCTGGAGGTTATCAAAATAATTAAGAATAAATATTTGCCTGTCTCTACCCAAGTGAAATATAAACTTTATTAGGCTCATATAAGTAAAGAAACATGAGCTGCAATTTGTACTCTTTTGTTTGGTGGATAAGATTAGTGATCATTAGGGTAAATGAATAGCAACTGATGACAGACTTCCTGGTAAAGACTGATGCATTTGAGGTATTAGAGTTTGCTTGGTGTGGTTTGAAGTCTCCTCTTGCTTCAAAACAATGATAATGCCTTGTCTTGGTTCAGAGTGGAAGATGATCTTCTACACAAAAAGATGTAGAAGAAGTCATACCTCTGGTGGAGTGAACTGGGAGGGAATAGTGTCCAAATGGTTGGGTTTAGGATGATCATTATTAGCTCACCCCACTGAGGTTGCCTTGTGCTTCACTCTGATGTTTGCAAGAGTTTAAGAATGATAAAGTGATTGGATACACCACTGCCAAACCACAGCCTTCAAACGTGGGCACAGACTGGGCTTTTTGGACTTGGTAAAGTATGTGGAAGAGAAATAGTAAGAAAAATAGAAAAGACGAGGGGGCACTGTGTGGGTAAGTACACAGACATAAGATTAAGGCCAGGGGAAAAAGAAGGTGTAAGAAAATATCCTGTCTTAAATGTTGGCAGGCCAGAAAATGACTTGGAGAACAATCAAAGAAACTCAAGAAACAAGAGTGCCAGCCTTTTAAATGACATCAACAGCAAAAAAGAAATAATCTCTAAAGCAAGGACTCAGACCCCAGGCTTAGCAAAAAGAAACTGTGTTAATTCATTACAGAGGTATAATTTAAAAAGTAAAAAACGTTCCTCGTGCTTGGCTTTGTCACTGCCACATGTGCTGCAATAATCTAAGCTTGTATAACACAAGTATTCCAGAAGGGCATCACTCTGTTATTTGAAAATATCTAAAGCAGATAATCCATCATTTTTTAAAGTTTAGTTCAGTGTTTAAATAGACATTTAGTAATATGAACAATTACCTGTTCACAGATTCTTTCTGTGCTCTAGTTAATTGTGTAAGAGTGAGCTCATTAAAGGAAATAACTCTGAACTAGTTTGTCTGAAGAAATGAGGTTGCACTAGGGATCAAATCCAACTGAGGAAAAAAAAAAATACTACAATCAATGATGGGCAAAAAGAATAGTCCATTTTGACTTCCAAATCCCAGTTTGAGGTTGAGCTCAAAGTTAAAACAACTCTGAGTGTACCAACAATTTGATAAAAAGTCTTAAAAATAAATATGATGCCTCAGGATATGAGGGGCATTGTTTTGATGTTGCAGCATGATTCTGTGAGTTGAGCTAAGTTAGGAGACGATTTTTTGTGGAATGATTTTTCATTTCCCAGTCAGGAAAATGAAAAATCATTGAAGCACCTCCTCTCCTTTGCACGGGAAGCAGGTTGTACCCCAGAATTTCAAATTATACTTAGGCACTGCAGAAAGCCATGCAGCTTTAAGGCTGGGCTCCCATGCCTGTGAGATAAATAAGACTTTAAGGTGTGTTGCAGAGCTTTCCTTGGCTGCTGAAGCACTTGAGTGGTTCCTTTAGTGGCTGCAGCCCTGCAGAGCTCTCAGTGCTCATTAGCTGCCTATTGATTGTGCTCAGAGCCCGGGCTTCTGCACCCAGGGATGGAATCACTGCTGACAGCTCCTGCTCTGCTCCTGCCCGGCCTATTGACTCTGCTGAGGCTGGGCGAGAAATAAAGAAAATGCCAAGCTTGCATTTGTAGCCTGGGATATGGTTAAAAGTCACCTTTGTCACCAGAACAGCTTCATTTCTCTGATTGTGTTGTGATTAGAGAGCAAAGGTGGCAAAGGTTCCCCAGCAAAGCTTCCTCTGTGGTTTTGTTGGAATTTTGACTTTTCAGTCTTGGCTTGGAATTTATACATGAGGCCAAATATTCCATTAAACTTATTTATTACATTTGTTGGTTTTCCAGTCCTTGAGTGAACACCTGTTGTGCTGCTCTGAGTGTTTCAGATTATGCAGCAAGATTATAAACACAGAGATTTAACTTTGCTAACTCAGAACCCCAGACCTGCAGATCTTCACAGACAAAACATTCTGATTTGTTAAAGTCTGAACATAACCAGCATAATGAGTAGATACAATTTTAAATCCTCTTGGAATATAGTTGATAAAAATAATTTTTGACAGATTAGATTTACAGATTAGATTATTAGATTGATTACACAGTAATTAATAAAGAATTAAGAAAATAAACCTAATGAATTAATAAGTAATTTTTTTCATCTCCACGGTAAAATACCTGAAGATTTTGAATAAGTAATAGACTATCAAGTTCCTTTAGTGTTGCTGAGAAAAATAACTTGTCCAGACAGGTTCCCTTTGTAGTAGGACTCACCTGAGAAATCTTTGTAATCTCAGAATACAGTTTGGAATTTCTCATCCACAATTTGTACACATAGATAGGAGCAATCATCACTCAGCCACTTTCAGAGGAGGGTTTTATTAAAAATCGAACAAGAATGTTCTTTCAATTTATTTTTTCTCTTATCAGAGTAAGTGGGGGAAAGATTAAAGTAAAAAAGGAACGTGTTAAGATGTCAATAAACTCAGACCTGTTGGTAGATGAAATCCCAAAGTTCTTTTATCAAGATCCCCCAGGGCATTAACTATCATCAGGTGGGAGATCAGAGTAACTGCAAAACCCCTACACAGCTGAGTAAAACACTGTACTAAAGAATCACCAGAAAGCTTCATTCAAATATTTCTGGAAAATAGGAGAATGAAATGACAAAATCTATTTTTAATGATCCTTCACTAGGATTACATATTACTTAATCTCCTTTGAAATTATTTTTCTAACCTGTAGAAGTTTAATTTATTTATATATATATAGATGTAAATATATGTGTGTGTGTATTAGGATATTGTCCCCATGTATAAATGCCAGTTTCTAGCTCAAAGCCTCTGAAAACAGGTAAACTGGGAATTCACATCTAGAAACTGTGTTTCCAGCTATGAGCACAGTGCTAACCTCTGTTTTATGAACATGAGAAAAGCTCTTATCACATCAAATCAGAGTTTATCTCATGCTAACAGATGGGGAAATCCTGCCAGAGTTCTGTGTCAGGAATTCACTGGTGTACTATTACATGCTCAAAAAGCTATCTTCAGATATTAGGGGGGAGGATTATTTTTGTTAGGAATTCCACAGTGTGAAGTGGGTTTTTCTTTGTGTTAGGAAAAATGCTTTCAGTATGCTCTTACAGAGAAGTAGATTTTTATACAGAGGGAAAAGGTGTTTTTTCCTCAGAAGTGTTAGATCAAAATTGTCTAAAATTAGATTCTTTCAATCCTGGGCTTTTGTTTGTTTTTTCTTTTTTAAAAATCTTTTAGGAATGAAAGCTCAAACTCAAACATTTATCAAAGATCTTGAACTTTTTAGCATTATTTTTCTACATGATCTTTCTCAGATAGTTTGCATTTAGGATCTGCATGTTTCTCTTATTTTTACTTTTATGACTCTCCAATAGTATGCAAGATTAATATGCACCCATCAGAGAGCTGAGTAAGTGTGCTGGCATTTCTTTAGGATACAGGTAGAGAATTTTTACTTTCAGGTAGTGTGAGTTGACCTTTGCTGCCTGCCAGACCCCACTGAGCCCCTCTCTTGCTCCCTCTCTGCAGCAGATTAGGAGGAGAAAGGATAAAAAAGCTCATGGCCCATGAGATGAACACAGGGGGATCATTTATCAGCTACCAGGGCAAAACAGGCTCAGCTCAGGAAAGACTAATTGCATTTATTGTCAATTAAAAAATTGAATTGGATGGTAAGAAACAAAGCCAAGAATAAAAATACCTGAGCACAGCACCTTTTCTTTCCAGGCTCAAGTTGACTTCTCCATTCCCTGCTCCTTCCTCCTCCCCAGCCCAAGGGGCACAGGTGGAGGTGCTGTTCTCTGTCCCATCTATTTATTTAAGCAGTGAGTGTGGAAAATGAGGGTTTACATATTCAGCATTGAATCATTTGAGCTTAGACACTTGAGATACTTTGAACCCTTGAGCATTTATCTGACTTGAGATTCTCTTTAAGTGCTTCAATATGGACATTTCAGTCTTTAGGGGGAGCAATGTGTCATGGAGAGCCAGTGTTCCCCCAAGGCAGAGCACCAAGCAGGGATCAGCAGTGTGCTTGGAACCAAGGGCACAGCAAGGAAATGCTGCCAATTCCAGCTCTGACTTTCCTGCCTGTATTTTTGAGACCATTATGGGAATTCCTTGATAGGACTTCCTTTAATTTCCATATTACTTTTCTTATTTTTTAAAGAAAAACTGTTATTGGAAAGAGTAAAATCTCTTCCAGTCTAATCCAAAGCACTCCTCCCTACCTCCTTTTTCTTTTTTTCCAAACAGCAGCAAAGAAAGCTGAATGAGGACAGACTAGCTGAGGAATATTTCTCTACATTAAATTGTATGATTATCGTTCTCCTTCATCATCACTGATAAGAAAAATATTTCTTGGAACTTGAAGTGTGTCTTGAGATGGCAGTGATAAAGCATCCAACATGACTTTGAGTTTTTATTATTTCACCTGTTCAAAGTTTAATTTAAAACCTATGACTATCTTAAGGGTTTTTTAAAAGACCTCTTTATCTGGGTATATTTTTAAACTCTCTGAAATGTAAGACTCTTGATAGATTATATGGTGGAGATGAATCTCTTGAATCACATACATGGTGTACTACATCTTTTATGTAACTTGAAATAATGAATGTAAGGTTGGCTGTGACAGATTTTTGCTTCACATATCAATAACAAGTCTCATAATGTAAAACGTTACAAAGGAAGAAAAGGAAATAGTGTGAATATTATTATGGGAGTTTTTATACAGCAGAATTTAATTATTTGCTTCAGTAATGTTAGTTAAATAATTATTTCAACGTGGAAAGCCCTCACAATCCCATCCCTTCCAAAACTAAATGGTTTCATTAGCAGTAACTAATTTACAAGGCAATTTCAAAGTCTCAGGATTCCTTGTCTGTCTGAGATTTACAAAGGCCCTGGCTAGGAGAGATGAATTATAACTCATTAAAAGCAGAGCATTTGGTGTCTTTATTTTCTGTGCTCGCCCTCCCTGCTGTGAGCAGCCCTGTCTGCTCCTTGCCCTGCTCGGGCAGACACTGAAGGGGCTCCAGAGCACTTGGGGCATCTCCAGCAGCTCTGCTCTGCTTGAGAATGAATATTCTTTTTGGAGACTCTGGCTATATTTCTGGCCTCAGGTCTAACTCTATTTATATCATTAATTATTTCATCCTTTAGAAGGGATCTAAAGTCAAATTTATGACTACTTCAACAGCCTTCTTTTTGTAACTTATAAAGCAGAGAGAGTAAGCCTGGTATTTCTGCTCTGTTTCAATGTTCAGGTCCACCTCTACAATTTTGTTTGCACTTTAAGGCAGACATTTAGTTCTGCTGCTCTCAGCACAATTGTGATGACCTTTAATCCCTTTTGAATCCCCAAATTTTCTCCTTTACTGTGCTTCACCAAAAGGGGAAAATACTCTAAACCAAACCTAGTTTAGTCTTTTAAGATGTTCAGTTCCCAATGGTTCTAATTCTGTATTTGATTTGCCTTGGGTGAATATCTCCCTTGGTAATGCCTCTGGATGCAGAGCAGATGAAGATCTGTGTTGTGTTTGCTGTGTGGATGGAGAGCAGCCGGACCAGCAGCATGGTGGGGAGAGGAATCAGCTTTGCAGGAGGGCCCTGGGGGTCCTGAACATGAGCCAGCACCTTGGGGTCCCTGTGGGATCTGGGATGTGCTGGGAAAGTGCTGTGGGAGGCTCAGGGGAGGTGATCCTTCCATCTGCTCAGCCTGCAGTGTCCAGGCAGTGTCTGAGGCTGCATCTCTCACAGACAGAACTCACTGCAACAAAACAGAACCTGGACTTCCCTTCTGCCCTGTCTGTGCCACCAACACTTTAAAGGTGCTCTCAAACTCCTCCCTAGTTTGTGTGAATACAAACTTGCCAAAAATTCACCATTTCCATGTTTTCAACCACACAGAATTGAGTCTTTTCATTGATTCACCAAAACGTTGCTAATTACAGCCTGTGAGCTGTTCCTTGGGGGTCAGCACCACAGCAGAGTAAGCAGAACACCAATAAACACTTGCATTCCACCTGGTGACTCATGGCAGCTTCCCATCCCCTGATGGCACATTCCCCTATAGTGATGGCACATTCCCATCTTCTGATGGCACATTCCCACCCAGTGATGGCACATTCCTATCCAGGGATGGCACATTCCCATCCATCCATGGCACATTCCCATCCATCCATGGCACATTCCCATCCAGTGATGGCACATTCCCACCCAGTGATGGCACATTCCCATCCATCCATGGCACATTCCCA
>WBNP01003061.1:185926-203333 GCA_013401095.1 Passerina amoena | reverse complement strand
TCAGTGTCACCATCACCCTCACTGAGGGTGCTCTGTACCCCTCACCCAGGCTGCCCCAGCAGGAGCTGGTTCACCAGTGCACTGCACACCCAGGAACTGCTGCACTGCTTGTGCCTTCCTACACTGCCCATAATTTTGCTTTGTGGGCACTTCCTTGCTCCTTTTTACATGGAGATGCTGGAGGAGACTCCATGCAAGCCTTGTTCAGTTGATTTTGTGTTCCTTTTGCTCCTGCTCCCCTGCACTGGGGCTGCTGCTACCTCTCCTTTTCTATTTTAAAGTCTTTTTTTTGCTGGCCAAGCAGCCTGGCCCCTCAAACTCCCCCTTTTTGAGAGGCTCTTTTTTGAGAGATTGCCCTGGCACCATCCTTAGTGCCCACTGAGAGAGAAATTCAGGTGCAGCAATCACAGCAGGCTGGAGTGGGGTGATTGCTGGCACCTGGCAGCCCAGGTGCTTTGCAGTAAGGCAGATTTGGAAGTGATTGTGCCCTCTGCTCTGCACTATAAAACCCCTCAGAACTGTAGAACCAGGTAACTGCTGGGGCTGAGGGTCCCTCAGGATGGTCAGGGATGCAGCTCAGCCTGAGAGGAGACCCCAAAAGAGCAGGACTTGTTCAGCTTGGAGAGCAAAGAGCAGCCCCTGGGTACCTGTAGGAGATGGAGAGGACAGAGCCTGTCTCTCCACAGGGACATTGTGGCGAGAGGATGAGAAATGCAAGCGTGCAATTAAAATGAGGTAGGTTCAAACTGGAAACGTTTTTTTCCTGGGAATATTTAAGCTTTAGAACAGGTTGTTTGGAGAGGCAGCTGTGTGATCTCCCCTCTTGGAAGTTTGCAGAGAGCATCTGCATCAGTCCCAGAGGTGTGATCTCACAGATGACTGTGCTTCAAGCAGGAGCTCCTGCTTGCAGTCTCTTGAGGCCCCTTCCAGCCTGACTGGATGTGTGGGGCTGCAGTTCTGCAGAGCAAAATGCAACCAGTAGCTGAGTATTCCTTGTGCAGGCTAAACTGAAATACCTCCTTGGAAACGTCCCTTCCTGGACATGATTTAACTTAATAAATGTGGTGAAGTATTCACTGGGGTTAAACTTTCACTCTGATACCTCAGAGGAGTTTTTCACCCATCTGCATGTGGCTGGAATGGTTTTTGTCTGTTGAATTTTTTGATGGAAAGCTAAAGGGTCCCAGTATAGGGCTAAGTAAATGCTCAGAGCAGCTGAGGTGATTGAGGCACCAGCTGGAGGTGCCAGGTTCACTTTGAAACCCACCTGGTTCAATCTCTCTGATTGCTCTTGTGCTTGTGATTTTGTTTATTTGAGCTCTGCTGCAAGCCTGGCATTGAAGAGTCAAAGGAATGTGCATAAAGAAATGCCAGGCTGGAATGGAGATGCCATTTGTTGTAAATATAATAAAGGCAAACCCTTAGTTCCAAATTATAGCCCTTTGCTAAATGCCAGCGTTTCCCATGCTTATCCTTTTCCCATTGCTTTTGTAGAAAATGTGTGGAAGTAGCAGAGTTCAATGAAAACATGTATTGGAATAACTAAATCTAAATAAGTTTCTAAAAGAACTCAGAATAGCAGTAAAGGAGTAAAAATAAGTCTTGATTGATGTTCTGGCCCATTATATTAAGATGTGTGCCTTAGCTTTGGCTAAGTCAGCCAAGTCTTAGAAAAGAAATTTCAAGTGGGTCAGGTTGTTGCTAAGTTCTGTGAATTGGAGCTAACTTTGGCTTGTCTCAACTTAATGTGCTTGATCCAAACAAAGATAATTAAAAAAGATTATTCTGCGGTTTCATAATATCATTTAATCTCACATCTATACTTGTCATATAAATACAATGCCTGTCTTATTTTTATTCAAATGGCAATCCATCAAAATTGCCTTCTTGACAGGATTTTGACTACTACTTATAGTAATAACTAATAGTTCTTTTTTACTATTTCCCAGGGGGGAAGTAGTATGTATGTGTGTGGAGGAGGAGGGGTGGATAGAAATATTGAAAATAATTTTCATTTTTACCTTTAAAATGAATCAGGAGTTTTAGTTGCCTGTGAATTTTTATATAAGGCAGCAATCTGCAAAGGCCACTCTGGTTTGCTTTTATTCTGTTTGTCTTTCATTAAAAGTAGGTTTAGGGGCACTTTCAAAAATAAAGCTGAATCTTTAATTACTATTTGCAATAAATCATTTTTTTAAAAGATGAAATTATTGATACACAGTGCACTCAAAGGGCTTTTAATATATTTGTTCACTAGTGATAATGGGTTAAAAAAAAAGTTGAAAAGACTGATTGCAAATCTAACAATAAATCAATCAAATGGGTCTGGTAATACATCTCATATCCACAGTGTGTGATGCTTAGTTTATGACATCTTAAGATCTCAAAAGCTGATTTATTTTTCCAGTAATCAGTGGTCTGATCCATTAGTTTTTATAAGGTAGAGAGATGTCACTGTTTTTTTTTCAGGAATGATTTGTGTTTTAGAATTGCACATCTGTCAATCAAGACAGAACCAAGGACTTCTTAAAACTTACTACCTTCGCTGTGGGTTTATTTCTGTACAGAGCTGCTGTGGTGTATATTATTATTCAGTGAAGTTTTTCATTGCACTTCATAGTTTGGGATTTTTTGACTAATGTGTAACCTAAGAAAGTTTTCATTCCATTTTGATAATTATCTCACCACTCTCTACATTGAGACAGCACATCCAAGCTCAGAGTATATTCTGTATGAAGTTCTCAGTTATTTGTAGTAATCAAAATTGTATCTGACTGTTAAAACAACCACTTTGAAATCAAAAGGAGTTTTATCATTGAACCTGGTGTGCTTTCATCTGTTGTTTCTCTGCTCAAAATTATTGATAACTTGCTGAATTCAGGTACATAAAGAAACCTCAACAAAACAAGGAGGTTTAAAGGAAATAGTCAAAACCAAAACATTTGGGTGCAGCTTGAAGCTCTACCTGCCCGGTTTGGGGAGAAAGAATTAAAATGTACAGTACAAAAATGCTAAGTTGGGTTTTATTCTCCTTTTGTGGGACAGTAAATGCTAACACTGAGAGCTTCACCTAAAATGGCCTCAGAATTTTTTGGCATCAGAATGTAAATTCTGGGTATCCTGTGTGACATTACTGAGTGTCAGGTGGCCTCTGTTAAAGCAGGGTTCAATGAAAAACATTTAGCAGAATAATTAAATCAAAATAAGTTTCTAAAAGAACTCAGAATGGCAGTAAAGGAGTAAAAATAAGTCTTGATTAAATAAGTGCCTCCCAACCAGGGAAAGGCTGGGGGATGATGGCAGTGCTGGTCCCTGGGGAGGGAATGAGCTGTCTGGGAAGTTGTGCTGTGCTCTGGAAACTGTGGCATTTTTGGGGTCCCCAAGATGAAGGAGGAATTGAGAATCTGACTCCATGTTCTTAGAAGGCTAATTTATTATTTTATGATAATGTATTACATAAAAGAATGCTATACTAAAACTACACTGAAGAATAGAGAAAGGATACAGACAGAAGGCTTAACAAGATAATAGTGAAAAACCCATGACTACTCAGTCTGACACAGCTGATGGTGAATGGCCATTAAGTAAAAACAAATCACATGTTGGATAAACAATCTCCAAGACAGCAAAACACAGGAGAAGAAAATCAGATAATATTGTTTTCATTTCTCTCTGAGGCTTCTCAGCTTCCCAGGAGAAAAATCCTGGGCAAAGGGATTTTTTAGAAAATATGGCAGTGACAGGACACTGTGTGTCTCATGAGTTACAGTCAGTGACTAAACCAAATCCATCCTCAAGCCACTGCCTGACTGCAGGACAGCTGGAGGCTGTAAATGTGGGAGTTGTGTGCTGGAAGCTTCACTGATGAGAAAATGGTCCTTGGATAAAAACATTCTTCTAGGAGTGCCGATGTAAACAGCTGTGTGATTTTTAAATTTTTTAATTTAAAAAACCCAGGGATAAAGACACCTCAGATCTCTCAGATGATGGCAATTCCAACAGCTAATTACCTAGTATTAACTTTAACTCATCTTTTTCTTTTATTTTCTGCTGCACTCTGGTGTGCTTTGTGCACCTCTGCTGCCCACACACCTTGGTCTGTGAAACACAGGTGTGGAGCCTTCTTGGCCTGCCAAGTTCCCCAGTTCTGGGGTTTTAGTGGTACCTGACAGGAGCTTTTAATATCTTATTTTTTCTTAATTCTGGCTCTAACCTGTGGAGTATTGTGTGCTTTTACATTTGACCTCGTTTTGATTTATTTAATTGTGTTTGGGTATTTTATAGACAGGGACAGGCTTGAAGCACTTCTCTGCTGTTTTGATGCTGATAGTGTTCACTCTCAGGAAGAACTCTGCTTTATCAGACAGACTCTTGTTAATGAAAAGTTTATAAGCTGGAAATCCATCCATATTTTAAAAGGCAATTATTGCCTTGCTTTCAGTTTGGCTACAGGTTTGACATCAAACTGAAACAAGCAGAAAAAACCAAAAAAATAAATTAGTGACTGGGTTCATATGAGTGAAATGTGATTCTGATTTCTTACTGCTGTGTTCAAATTCACTTGGGTGTTTGCTTTTTGGGGTTTGCATTTTAATGATTTGCTCCTGACATAGTGGAAAGGAGCCAGTAATGGTTTAGGTGGGAGGGTTTTCTTTTGGCAGGATTAAAACCAAAAAGAGTGGAAAAGGGTAAAGTTAAGTTAACATGGAAAGCTACAAAAGTAGTGCCACAGCATTTTTTCCAGTAAGCTTGGCACTCTTTGCTGAGTTTTGCACTATACAGCCATTAGCAGGCTGGTCAATGCATTGCTTTATGAGGCAATTATTTCAGCATACTCTATTCAAAATACACATTAGAACTTAACCTTCTGAATCCTGAAGTAGCATTTTTATCACCCAACATTAGAAAAGAGTTGGAGTCAGCAATTTCCCCTTTCTTTTTATGATCTGGCGTCATTAATAAAGCATCGAGCTGGTAGCTTCTTACAATTCTCCAGGATAATTTGTGACACAAAAGGTGCTGCTGTGATACAGTTGTCTGTTGACTTATTCAATAGCAGGGGAAACATAGAAATTGTGTGAAAATAAAAATGAGGAAGGGAGGGGAGAAAGAGCACTTAAAACAAATGTACAACTGGTACAGAGCATATTAGGCCTGCTGCTGCTGGATGTGCACAAGTAGAAATGGGAAGTTAATATGGAATTTCTAATTAGGGTCACATACTAATGAACTCCCTCTTCATGTTAGTTTTATGCCGCTTCAGAAATTTTTTATCATATGCTTAAAAATTTATGGCTAGAAACATTAATGAAAATGAGGCGTGAATTGGAAATTGTGCTATTATGGAGATGAGGATGGCCATGGCCAGGCTGATTTCTAAGGAGGGATCCTTTTATTGCCATTTCTTTGAGGAATGAGAAATGATACAAGTAGAATTAATGACTAGACATATTCTTTGCCCTGGCTTGGCTGGCGTTATTATATTTAAAGTTATAAAAGCTGGATTTAATAAAATTTTGAGTTAATTATAAAGGGAATTTTAATCATAATTGGCAGTCTTCTTTAAGAAATAAAACTGTAAATCGGCAGAAGGGCAAAATTAATATAGTGAGGTGGTTATGCTTCCATACACCTACACAGGTATGTATATTAAATACACATTTTTAAATACTAAATATATTTATGTATCAGTACAGACCCGTTCATACACATATAGGTACAGTGAACATTTTTATGTGACTTTGTTGCTAAAGGCTATCTCCTTTCCTTGCTGCTTGACAGCACAATTGCTCTTAAGTTCTGTGGATGAATGTTTGGATATAAATTTTCCAGAAGTGGCATTTTTGTCTCTGGTATCTTGTAAAAATCAATTGAGCTCGCTATTTAAAATGTCAAACCTCCAAACACTACCTGTTGTATTGTTTCCTTCAGTCCCACTAAAATTATCATGCAATCTTGTATAAAATATATTGAAAACATCTGGTAGTCTGTCTCATTGGAATTGCCTTTGGAAATAGTCTAGTAACTTTTGACAGCTTGGCTTTACAAGGATATTGATTTCACAGTGGCTTTATCATGGAAAACTGATGAATGGTCAAAAGCTGAAAGTGATATAAAACCTGGTTTATAGTTTTTATATGAATCCATGTAATAAAATAAAGTAGGTTTATAAAACATAGTAAGGTATGCCCTTGTGAAAACATTAGAGTTAGAAAAGAGTTTTGCAGCATTTTTGTGCTGTGGATTACTTGGGCTGGGGACATCAGAAACATTTGCAGGCTTGTAAGGGATGGACAAAGGAAGTAATGTCCTTATTGCAAACAATACCATATGTTGCTAATAGTTATGTGATGCTTGGGAGAAGAGAAGCTTGCATAGAGTACTGCTTTTGGATTTTAAGTATTTCATTTTGAAATACTCTATTAATGCTGAACAAGAACCAATGTGGGGCAAATATTGTTTCCACAGTCCAATAACAAGGAGAAATAGGCAGCAGAAACACAACTAACTGATGGGGCATGGGAAACAGGAACTGCAATCTGGGCAAGAAATACCTTTTTTGTACACCTGAGGAACTGAACAGGAAGGGTTGGAAACAACATTGGCCATCTGTATTGCACCGGCTGCAACAAAAGAAAGCAAGGAAAATATAGGAAACTAAATTGATTTCTTTCTGGAGGAAGTAATTACTTCACTGGTCAATTAAATACAAACACAATGAGAAGGTGTTGAAGCAGAAACACGTGTGTCAGCCCTGCAGAGCAGTGAGTTCTGTGCGTGCACAGTGCCCTGGGGGCTGGAGGTACATGTTCATCCCCACTCCAGCTGGGTCCTGTTCTGCAACGAGGGGCAGAGAGGGGGTGAGGGGGTTTTTTCTGCATCTCAGAAAGAGAGGGGTGAAAATAAGTGGTTTAATGAATTGACTGGTTTAATAAGAGAATAAAAAAAAGGAATAGCAACAGGGAGTAAATCTAGCATCCTTTCAGGAGGAGGGGACTCTGCTCTGGTTTAGCACTGGCTGGATGCTGGAGGGGAGAACCCCAAGGTGTTGCACAGACCTTGGCTGTGGTGGGAGTCTCCTCCTTCTTTTAGTCACTTTCTTTTGCATCATTCTCTGCCCAAACCCAGCTGTCTGAAGGGTGTTTGCTGCACTGCAGGGGAGAAGCAGGGCCAGGCTCCTGGGGACGCTGCCCACAGGCTGCTGGTGCCAGGGCTGGAGCAGCCCAGTCCAGGGAGCACTTCCCTGACTCACCAGTGCCTGGGGTGCAGGGATCACTGGGCTGGGATCAGATAACTCTCCTGCAGAGCTGGGGGGCTGCACTGAAATGAGAGCAATCACCAGGCTGCTTCTGACAATTCAGCTGGTGCTGGCCAATTGGCACTGCTGCAGAACAGGTATCCTGCCCCTCAAGGTATGTCACCGGTGAAAACTGTTATAGAGAGGGGAAAAAAAAAGGAAAATCAAGATTTGCATATTCTGGATTAGTGAAACCTGAATTAAAACTGCCACCTGTGGATTTTAGTAAAAAAAAAGCCCCATTTGCACAGTTCTCTGAATGATCTCTCATTGTGGAAAAAATTTAAAAAAAGAAAAAAAAGCTATGTCAACTTCAGCTAGGATACCTTGAGGACAGGGAAGGTTGTCCCAGAGATCCATGTCCAGGCTTGAATGCTGTGCTTGAGAAATGTTGGCTCAGTGGAGAGAACTCAGAGCAGCACAGTGAGGGTGAGCAGAGGACATCTTGCAAAATAAGATATGAGGAAAAAGTGAACCAGATGTTGACTCCTTGCTTTCCCCAATCACTCAGTAATTTTCTTGTCTTTCCCATCTCTCATGTCTGTGAGCAGAGAAATTATTTCTTGTTCTGTAATCTCTTTTATGAGAACTTTGGGTTGGACTTGATGATCTTGAAGGTCTCTTCCAACCTAGTCATTCTGTGAATTTTAGTTGTCCCTGATGCTTCTGAGGTTCTAATTTTCATTAAAGAAGGTGCAGCCAGGAGGGCCTTGTTGAAGGTTGCCAATGGAACTCAAGTCTCCAGAGTCTGAGTGGTGGAGTTATCACTAAACCTTTCTTCTTCCAGAAGGATATAAGAGAAGACACAAACTGTAAATGGTGGGGGGAGAAGGAGGTTTCCTTACTCCAAGTTAAAGGTCACTCTTTATTCTCAGAAGGGTGACAGGTAGAATTGCTCAACAGGCAAAATTTCAAATGGGAAAAGGAACAGGACATGGCTTCCCTTGCAAACTCCTCTTTCCTTCTGTTGCTGTTTTTCACTCTGAGCACCCACATGGGCACAGCCACGGTTTATTAAATCAGGGAAGGGAATTGAAGCCAGCCAATGAATGTGGGGTTGGCTTGAGCTGTTTGTGTGAGCTCCAGTGCCCGGGTGTGGTGTGTGCATGGGAAGGGTGATCCCAGCCCTCATTCTTTTTGCACTGCAAGGAGGATTTTGGGATTGTGACAGTCATTTGCAGAAGCCCTGCATGCCTCCCTTCTTGGGAACCTAATAGTGCCTTGACAGTGCTTTAATTTGGGTTTGGAAATGTAAAACTTGCACTTGGTCACAGGAGCAGGCAGAGCATTGCTTTCATGTCTGGCACTTTAAAGCTTTGTGGACAGGTTACATTTACCTGGCAAGGAATTCCAGCAATTGGCTTGCTTCAGCCCAAATGCCCTGATGATGATGGGAAAAAGAAAAAATAAACCTGCAAGGGTCAAAATATATGAGATTTGATAGAGAAGTAAAATGAAGCATTGGGATTTGTAGAAAAGTAACATGTACAAGAAGTTTGTGCTGTGGCTTTATTTGTTGGAAACCAAAAGTATCTGGATGTTGCCAACCAGAAGAAAAATGTATATCCTGAAAGACAGTGAAAGAGAAATATTAATAGAGTCAAGGCTGGTGTGTAATACAGTTGAAAATAATGAAATGCTGGAAGAGTGTTGCAACTTGTTTTTTGAGAAGATGGTTAGAAAAGAAAATAAAATTCTATTCAGTTTTTATTAATCATTTCATATTAATTTTAACTAGAAATCTCATAATTCAATAGGCCAAACATATTTTATGCAGCAAACTTGATCCTGAACTAGGAAGTACAGTAGATGTATAACTTTTAACCACATGTTTTTTTTAAAGAAAAAATAAGATGCTGTCTGATATGTCTCATGAATTGTGTTTTATCTTGTATTCAGCATTTTTTGTTCTCAGCATTTTAGAGTTAGGGTTGTTTGGAACTAAGAAGGATGGGATAACAGGGGTGAACATGGTGAAAGGTGCTGGGTTTGGGTTTGTAATTGCCAGGGGAAACATCACTGACTCCTCTGCCCAGAGAAGAGATCACAGCGTGGGTGACAGGGGAAGGAATGTAATTTACCTTTCCAAAAGGAGCTAACAGAATTGACACAGGGCATTTTCATTCTGAACTGTGAGAATTACCTTTCTTTTAATTAATGCTGTCACAATATTGCTGGCATGAACCGATTTTTCAAAAACGCTTTTGTAATTGAACTTGATCTTTTTACGTTGCCTCTCCCTTTTATGCTCCATGAAGATATTTTGCTCATAATTTCAACAAAAAACCACTTTAGGAACCTCAGCCACTTAGAAATGCTGCAATGAAAAGCTAAAGAAGTTGATGTGAGAATTTTACAGCACATCACTTGATGAGGTATCTTAATAAGATTGCTACTAGCAAGCTTCCTGTTAATGGCTTTTACAAACTATGGTTTATTATATCAAACTGCTGCTGTAAGAAGTAAGGAATTAAAGAGAATGAATTAGACATAAAGAGGGAAAGAAAAAAAAAACTTACAGAACTTATGGCCTATCTGTGGTTTATTTCGCATGTTTTAATTTTGTTACGATAAATAATTGCAAAAAATTTTAATTGTATATGTTTGTAGCATAAAAGTATAATAAAAAAATTGGAGTGTGACTTTAAAACAGTCATCAGCTGTAAATGCAGTCATTAGTCAACCCATTTCACTACATAACTGGTTCCAGTTTGTGGGATTTTCTGAGTTCCCCAGATGGAGGAGGAATGATGAATCTGACTCCATGTTCTTAGAAGGCTAATTTATTATTACATGATATTTTATGATATCATATGATATTATATGATATGTTGCTATACTAAAACTATACTAAAGACTAGAGAAAGGACACAGACAGAAGGCTACAAAGAATGATAATGAAAACTCATGGCTCTCCTGACACAGCCTGGCCGTGATTGCTCATTAAGTAAAAACAATTCACATGAAACCAAACAAACAACCACCTGTTGGATAAACAACCTCCAAACCACATTCCAAAGCAGCAAAACACAGGAGAAGCAAATCGGATCATTATTGTTTTCAGTTTTCTCCAAGGCTTGTCAGCTTCCCAGGAAAAGAAATCCTGGACCAAGGGGTTTTTCAGAAAATAGGATGGTGACATTAGTTGGCATTTTGTAAACCACAAAATTGTGCTGCAGCTCTGATGTGGAGCTGAGAGTGCAGCCTGGCCAGGTGAGCTGTGCTCTGGGAGCATCACAGCACATCAAGGTGTGCATTTGCTGTGCTCCAGGCCCTCAGTTCTGGCTGTTACAAAGATGAATGGCTCAGCTCCTGCTCACTTTATTGAGCTTTTTAGAGATACAGAGATGTTGCAGTTCTGATTCTGCAGCTCGAGTGAACAGGGCTGGGCACAGGAACAAACACCTTGAGACATCCTGGTGTTCTCTTGTAGTGTAAGTTAATTTTTTCTCAGTTATTGTCTTAGCCTTTGACAGGTCTGTAGGATGAAGAAATTGCCTTTTTCAGACCCAGGCCAGACTGGGGAGGAGTTGGGAGCTCTAAGGTAGCATCAGTATCACCTTACACAGCCATGATTATGCACTCCACAGACCCTAAACTGCATTTTTTCCCTAAGCCACGTGGTTATAAAATAACAAAGGTCTTTAGTGAGTTGACCTGCTTGGAGTAGTTATCATTTCCATTATCTGAAAACTTGTGGGTTAGAGTGTCTTTCATTGTTTTTGTGGGTTTGTTTGGTTTTGGTTGATTTTTTTTAAATGAAAATTATTTGAAATCAACATGATTTCTAACCTGGACTGGTCATTTCTTGTGGTACCCTTTTCTTTAGCACGTACATGGGTACATGGATTAATGCATATATAGCAGTCAGATCAAAATACACAGAAAAAATGCTGAAATAGAGCAGTTTGTTTGCTGAACAAATGTTGTGCTTGAGTGGAACATACAAAGGACATTTTAAGTATATGCTGGCCTATCTCACTACAAGCCTAAAGACGCCACATACTGAGTTACTGGTTCTTTTATAATTCAAAGTCAAGCTACTGTAGTGCACCAATAGATTTTTTAGGCTCATATTAAATAATGAATTTTCACAGTACATGCCACAAAGTGAATTGGCAGGTTTTGTGAGTGATTGGACTGCAAATCTGAAATGAGACTCACTTCGTCACAGTTTCACTTCTTCCCACCAACTGTTCAGATGCCTCAGGTGCCAGAAAGGATTAGAAAACCCTGGGAGAAGGGATGGCAGTTCTGCTGAGGATGGGGAAAATGCAACACTATTTTTTTCTGCTTTTAACTGAACATGGTGAGCACAGTGTGAAGCTTTACGTTTTAGTCTTTGCCTGGGCCATAAGATGATTCTATTGCAATGCATCACTTACCTTTATGTTTATAATCAGGGCTAATGCCATGAAGTTACATCCCCCAGGTGTTTAACCCTGTTTTCAAGCATTGCTTTCTGTTACACCTTGAGATATGAAACATAACCATTAGTACACAGTGACAGAAAAGAATTTAAGGTGATGGTATAACTTTAAAATTAGTTTTTCTTGACTCTGATACTAGCACAATTTAACAATAATACAGCCATGTTTTAAAAAACCCTTCCCTTTGCTAGCCATAAAATAAGTTTATGTCCCCAAAGGCTTTGCAGGGAATGCTGTCATTAAGTGGAAGTGCCCAGCAGGAAGGAGGTGACAGTGGCTCTTTGAACCACCTGATCCCGGGATGTGATGGGGTTGCTGTGCTTTGGTTAATAACAGGAACTCCCACTGCCTTTATTAGGGAGGGCTCCATTTCACCCTCAAAATTCAAGTTTTCTTAACAAGGTTTTGTTGTGCTGAAAGAGCTCAGAGCAAAGCAGCCTTTGTCATAAACTGGGCAACTGCTCCAGGCAGAGGTTCCCTGTGCAGGTAATTCCCTGTGCATTGTTACTTTTTGAAGGTAAGAGGAGTTTTTTTGGGAGTTGGTGGATCAGCTATAAACTGTTTAATCTGGGTGTCCTGGCCTGAACAGCACTGACAAAATGCCTGAACCTAGGAGAGCAACATTTCACCCATATAAGGTGTAGGTTAAACATTTAAATAATGCAAAATCAAACCAGGAGAGTCAAACTCCTTCTCCCCACAGGCTCCTGGTGCCACCACTGCCCATACAGACGGAGCTTCTCCTGGTGGTTTTGGGGTGTTCAGTGAATCAGGCCCTGGCTGACAAGCTCCTGCCATGGATTGGGGTCAAATGGATTTTTGTGTCTGAGAGCTGGAGCAGAGAAGTCAGCCAAGAAAAATCAGGGCAGCAAAATGTACCTGGGTGTCTGCAAAGCTGGGTCACTGTTCCATTGGCTTGGAGAGCTCTTGCCCTCTTTAATAAACCTGGTGCATGCTACGTGTGCTTGTAGACTTCCAGAGCTTTTCACTTCTCTTAAAAGCACTGGATAATATTTGTACATCAAGAGATGTGGTTGATTTATTGTTACCTCCGCAAGTTAGGAGTTACTCAGCAGCTCAGGTAGGAGGCATGGCCAAAAAAAAAAAAAGAAAAAAGATTTTTCAATTTTTTCATATAAAGATATTTGTCTTGAGAGAAAAAGTGGGATGTATGATGTATTCAATGCATGTTTTGCACATATTTATATTTATTTCATGCAGTGTTATTTTAGAACACAAAACATCATCCTGAGTGATCTTCCTCTCTTTTGTGAAAACCATTAGAAATTACCCCAGAATGCTGTCATCCTCCTTGGCTAATTACCAGACAAAGCACTGATTAAGATTAAACTCAAACAAATAGATTTTGCATTGTCTGAGGTACACAGATCAAAAGTTAAAGCAGAGTTCTTTTGAACAAAGAACTAATAATGATTAAGAGCTAGCTTTTTGCTCTTGTACTTTTACATTGATTGTGGGCCTGCCTGGCTTGATGGATTAAAATCAGTAATTTAGAAGCTGACAAAACAATACATTACAGAAAGGATAAGAGTCAACAAAAATGATATAAATGATCCTGACTGTAGCATTTAAAGCTTTTAGAGTGTGACACCTTTGTACTTTTCCCCCCATTTTCCCCAAAACCTCAGCCTTGCAAGCAAATTAATTGGTGTCATGTTTTCAGCTATGGAGAGGGGAGCCTAAACCATTTGAGAGTTTAAGAATGGGAAATACGAAGGGAAAAGGTTGGACTTGATGATATCAGAGCTCTTTTCCAACCTAGTTAATTCTAGAGAAAAAGTGTGACTATTAGGATGGAGAGGAGAGATCAGTGATGAACTGTGGAATCTTGCATCGTGTTCTAGATGTTAAAAAAGGAGTTACCAGGCTATACTTTGGCTATACTATAACCTTTCACCATAACTTCAGTGATACCACTGATATCACTGATAAAGCGTTATATCATTTCTAAAGGAATAAGGGAGTTAATATGCAGTTTACAGAGGTGCCATCCTGCTGCTTCTGTTCATGGGAGAGGTGGAAAGACTGAGGGGATAGAGGGGAATGATAAAAAAGGTGCCTGAAATGGTCTGAACAATAATTTCACCAAGTTGCTCTGGCAGCAGCAGTCTGAAAGGTCATGAGTAGAGCCAAGATGGGAAAAAAATGTTAATTGTAAAGTGATGTGATGAAGAGAGAATTTAAGTTCTCCAGATGGATAACAAGTGCTAGATCTTAGAAATGCTACACAGAAAAAATCTGCAAGATTTCCCATGAGCTCAAAATGATGAATTTATGGGAAGTTGGAAAAGGAGGGTCTGGAAGCTGATGGGCAATAGGGGAAAGGAAGTTCTGCATTGAACTTGAAGCCGTTGTTAGATATCCATGAGGAGATTTGACAAAGACAAGATTTAATTCCAAATGTCTACATTAGAGAGCTGACCCCATGAGTCATATGAAAATGTCTTAGGAGGTGATAAATGGCCAAAAATAAGATGTGTGGGGAAAAGAGTGGGAAAGCAAGGGCAGGCATCTTTTAGAGCCCCTGGAAAAAGCTGATGGCAGACAAGGAGCTGACAGAGATAATGGGAGAGGGCAATTATAGCAGGAATTATGATCAGCTGTCTGGCTGATGGCACAGAAAAAGTGGGATAGAGATTGGGTGAGCATGAGCATGGAGAACTGGCTTTTAGCTTGGCTTACAAACATTCATTAGAGGGCTCTGTCAACCACATTTCCTTAGGAGATGGAGTGCTTGGGAGGAGACTGGGAGCTGTCACAGGGAAACTCTGTGTGTGATTGGGGGCTCTGCATCTGCAGGCTTAAAGAGGTGATTTTACACAGAAGTGCCAGAGAACTGCAGAACCAGAGTGGTTATGGAAGGGTGTAAAGAAAAGAAACTGCTGTCAGAAGGGGAAGAGAAGGATAATCTTACATGGAATAGCAGAGGCCTTGAGGATTCTGAGGATGGGAAGGGCTTTCCTGAAATGACAGAAAGGGCTTTCCTGAAATAAAAAAAAGGTACTGGGTGAGACAGTGTTCACAGGGTCCTGAGGATGAGGGAAGAGACGAGGATCTGACTCCATGTTTCAGAAGGCTGATTTATTATTTTATGATATATATTATATTAAAACTATACTAAAAGAATAGAAGAAAGGATTTCATCAGAAGGTTAGTTAAGAATAGCATAGGAAAGAATGATGACAAAAGCTTGTGTCTCGGACAGAGAGTCCAAGCCAGCTGACTGTGATTGGCCATTAATTAGAAACAACCACATGAGACCAATCCCAGATGCACCTGTTGCATTCCACAGCAGCAGATAACCATTGGTTACATTTTGTTCCTGAGGCCTCTCAGCTTCTCAGGAGGAAAAATCCTAAGGGAAGGATTTTCCAGAAAATGTGTCTGTGATAAGGGGGGGATCATTTTAAGCAGAGCACCAACCCTTCAAAGCCTGGCTGGTGTCTCTGGGATCTGCAACGAGAGAGGAGTTCAGAATGAAGTCTGTGTGTCTGTCCTGCTGCTGCCCTAGGCACAGGGATGAGCATTCCTACTCTCTCTTTGTGGGAAAAAACCCACGATTTCTGCAAACAAAATAAGTCTGAACAGTTTTTGCAAAACGACACAAAAAGGGCAGTATGTTCTCCACTTTTATAATGAAATGCAATGTTAGAATAAAAAGAAATAGTAGCACAAAACCTCTTCTCTTTAGGAGTCTGAAATGGAACTTTCTTAACTTCATACTTTCTTGTTTTAAGGAGAAAACTATTTATTTTCCTAATGAGGTATTCTAGTGCAGTGGTTTTTTTATATAATGCTAATCTTATTCTTCTAGTTTTCCTTCATTTGCTTTTAATAATACTTATAAAATAGAATAATCTGTAGGTGCTACCAAGTCTGAGCCTTCAGGCTATTGCAATCACACAGTTAGAATGTAATTATTGTAAAGAGCTAAGTTGTTGTTATACCTGATTATAGCTGGGAAAGAAGGTAATTGAAATGAGATAAAATAAAGAGTTTGCAGAAAACTCTTGCATTTCTCAATATTTTTGCTATTTTTACTATGTGTCACTTCAGTGTTTTGCAACATTTTTTTTATTATTTACTTATTTTTCTAACTAATTATTAAATTTCCTGAGCACCTTGCTTAGTTTGAGACAGAATTGCTTTTGTTGCATCTGTGCTGCTCTACTGGAATAGTTATGCATAATAATGACTTAAAGTTGATTATGGCTGAAACTTCACATCCTATGACTTACTTTTGCCTTTTATGTAGTTCTAAGGCAATTTTTAGGGAATGAGAGTCCTTTTTTATGTAAAATGCTCACACCAGAGGTAACATGTTAAAATAAAATAAATGATAAACTGAAATACTCCTAAGGCAAATCTCTTTGAATCCATGTTTGGGTTAGTTCCTTTTGCTTGTCTGTTGGATCTATTTTTAGTTGGAAACACCTTAATAAGCATCTTACAGATGCCACATGTAGATTTTGCTGCAAGATGTTGCAAATTCTAAATCTGTAGATTTAGAATTGTCCAAGGGAAGACTTGAGAATTCAATGGAGAGTAAATCCATCAGGAAATTGTAAATAAACACAAAAATATCCCAAGAAGTTTCAAATCCACAAACTGCTGAGTGGGAGAGCCCTCAGGGGAACGCTTATTCCTCCTCTGCCCTTCTACAAATGAGGGAATCTAAACTTAGGAACAGTTCAGAGGGTGGAAATGTGAAAGCAGACATTTCCTTCAAGTGGAGGAGTTATCTCAGGCAGTCCTATAATTATGAAATGGCTACCTGGGGAAAAAAAAGACAAAAAAACCCCAAAAACCTGATGGAATGAAGCTGTTGTCCTCAAAGTAATGTTAAAAAAAAACTCCCTCAGACTAATTATTTTTGATCTGAAGCTACCTGCCTTTGTTATTTGCCTGCCCAGCCTACAGTGACAGCTCTAGGAATTAATGGTAACCTAATTATTGTCATTAAGCAGGTGTACCCAGTGTGGGTTTTGTTGTGTTGGGTTTTTTGTTGTTGTTTGCAAATCTCCCTGACATCCAGAAGTAAATGCAAAAGAGCAGACAATAATTAGGCATACCTAGAAAAATACCTCCCAAAAAAGATATTTGGAATAATTATCTGTTTTGCCATACCAAGTCAGCAGTTTTTTGCAAACTTTAAAATAAGATTATAAAAGATGAAACAGGAAAGCTTATTTCAGCTTTTAAGAAAGATGTAAGCAATTTTAAACTGTACTCTTTCCCCAGGGAGAGTTTAGAAATATTTCTGATGAATTAAAGTATAATAAAAGTATTTGCCTGGATGATAATATATTTTTCCTAATAATTTCTTAATTTCTAGAGTGCATAATTGTAGCTCTCAGGGGTGTGAGGTTAAGGCAGTATGTTTCCATGGTGAAAGTATGCACTGTATTCCTTTTTTTTTCAGCAGGTGGTGTGGGGTTTTTTTTTGGGTTGGTGTTTTTTGTGTTTTGTTTTGTTTGGTTTTATTTTGTTTTGTGGTTGTTTTTTAGGTTTTCTTGGCTGTTGGTTTGGCTGTTGGTTTGGCTGTTGGTTTGGCTGTTGGTTTGGCTGTTGGTTTGGCTGTTGGTTTGGCTGTTGGTTTGGCTGTTGGTTTGGCTGTTGGTTTGGCTGTTGGTTTGGCTGTTGGTTTGGCTGTTGGTTT
>WBNP01003061.1:147296-185826 GCA_013401095.1 Passerina amoena | reverse complement strand
TTTTTTTAGGTTTTCTTGGGGGGGTTTGGCTGTTGGTTTGGCTGTTGGTTTGGCTGTTGGTTTGGCTGTTGGTTTGGCTGTTGGTTTGGCTGTTGGTTTGGCTGTTGGTTTGGCTGTTGGTTTGGCTGTTGGTTTGGCTGTTGGTTTTTGGTAAGAGATATTTGTCTTTCCTACAAATTTTGGAGAAATCAGAAGGTTCCTGCCTAATCCAATGGGACGGAAAAAGACATTTATGAGAGTCATGTTTGTGAAATTCTCTGTTTTTTAGAGATGAATGGGGAGTAGATGCCTTTCCAACAGTGCCCCCTCCCCAAAAAAACCCAAAGCCTGAGTTTAGGAGGGATTAGCAGTGGCTGCAGGTTGTGCTTGAGCAAGAGCAGGCACCAGGTGAGTTTAGGAGTTTGCTGAGTCTCTTATGAGGTTGTGGAGTTGAAAGATAAAAGCAATCTGGTAAAACATGTCCTGAAAAGGCAAAGGTACAAAATCCAAAGTGAATTTCTGGCTCTGAGGTAGTGCCAGAGTCAGCAGTATAAATGGCAATGGTTTGGGCTTTCCTCTCCAGTCAGACAGGACTCCACTCAAATGAACCTGGTAATCTTTATAACCAAGGGTTATTGGTTATAAAATGAATGGCTGTGCTTTCTCCAATTTTTGTAGTGCTGAGCCTGTAATTGATGTTACCAATTTCAAGTAGCAAGAACCTTTAGTCACAGAGAAAAAACACCTTGTAAAGGAATGCAAATCCCTCAAAACACTTGAAGTATTTTTATTTTCTTTGATTTTACTAGATTTTTGCAATACAAGATGATGACCTCATGGTACCTTCAACTTTTTTTGTTTACCCCACTGTTGAAAACATTCCTGTGTGTATTGTAATTGTTTTAACCATAATTTATTACAAGTCTACTGAGAACCTCTGAAGTAACACTGTTTTTCCCACTCAATTTAGATAAAAAAACAATCACTCTCACTGGTAAAAAAACCCCAAACATAACATAGAAATGAAAAAATGAGGTGTATGGTCCTTTAAAATCTTAAATATGTGAGACCATGGAAACATTAGGAGCAGGAGTGACAGTGATGCCCTGGGAAGGCTGAGCTAGAGCAGAGGCTGGACAGAGTTACAGAATAAAGCAGGGATTTATTGAAAGGATCTCCTCACTGGATCCACCTTGGGCAGCACCAGAGCCCAGCCAGGGCTGCACCCAAGATGAACCAAAATGGTGACAAAAATGGACAACAGGTCACAAGGTCTCTCATTTTTATAAGTTTTGCTCCATTTGCACCTTGCAGTTCATTGTCCCATCCCAGCTTTAGCCCCTGCAGTCCCACCCTTGTTTTTCTCTCTCCAGCCCACGGGGTTTGTGCTCTGGGGCTGAGATTTGGATCATTTGTCCTTGGTGCCCAGCTGGAGCAGGAATTGTTTTGTCTCCCTGCTCTGTGCACAGAGCTCACCATCCCCTGATATAGAGCTCAGACCCACACACTAAAGCAGCACAGAATGTGAAACATAGAAAAGTCAAACCTGAGGCATCAAAATCTTTAGGAATTTCAGTTAATGAGTGCATCCAGCCAGGGCCAGGGCAGAGCTTTTGAAACATCTGTGCTGCTGGGTCCATTTGGGTTTCCCACAGCTCCATCCTCTCCTCTCATCCTTCCTGCAGCCCTCCTCACATGCTCCAGCCTCCCCAGGGTCTGAACTGATCCAGCCACACCCAACACTGCTCTTTTCCTTGTGCTGTCACAGGAAATGAGCTCAAACTGGCCACAGAACATCACTGAAATCAGGATTTGCTAATCTGAAAGTTACAAATTGTATCCCTTATGAAATGGACAGAAACACTTTCTAATTAGTCCACTGCTTTAAAAATTAAATGCAAATAATTTATATGGAATTTTTGTTTGTCTGATGGATTGTTTTTGCAGTTGCAGCGAAATAATCCAATTAAGCCTTAGATTTTTTTTTTCCTTCCCTTCCCAAGTTAAGCCTAGCACATTAGTAATCTGTGTGTGTACCAATTTTAGTCCTTGTTTCTGTACAAATACAATTTTAATTGCAAATGACACGTTGTTTGGTGCACATATTGATAGCTTCCCAGTGTGCTACATGCTTGGGGTTTATGAAGCCTTTAATATGGTTTCTTGTTGACACTTCTAAGCCCTCAGTTTCACAGTTATATGTTAGGGACCTCATTGATATGTTTGCTTATAAATACATAATGCAACAGCATATCCTTAAAAATGAAACATAAGCTAATTTTAGAATTGTGTTTATATCTGCTTTCTAAAAAAAATAAAAATAAATGGCTGGTTTCATCCATTTATGAGAATAAAACCAAATCCCAGCCAAATTCAACCACATTTAGTAAGAGGAAGTTGTGTAAGATACAAGGCAAGAGAGGAGATGTGGGTGGAAGGTGTTTGAAGTGCACCTGTGCCAGTGAGACCCCTGGTTGGTGTTTCTGTCCAGTCCCATTTCCCTGTCTGCAGTCAGGGGCACTGAGCAGGGGAAGCTGGGCTGGGGTGTTTGTGAGGTCCCCAGGACCAAGGAGAAATTGAGAATCTGACTCCATGTTCTCAGAAGGCTAATTTATTATTTTATGATATTTTATTATAGTAAAGAACGTTATACTAAACTACACTAAAGAATAGAGAAAAGATACATCAGAAGGCTACAAAGAATGATAATGAAATACTTGTGACTGACTCCTCAGTGTCCAACACAGCTGATGGTGGTTGGTCATTAATTAAAAACAATTCACATGTTGGATAAACAATCTCCAAACCACCTTCCAAAGCAGCAGAACACAGGAAAAGCAAATCACATAATTATCATTTACATTTTTCTCTGAGGCTTCTCAGCTTCCTGGGATAAGAGATCCTGGTGAAGGGATTTTTCAGAAAATATGGCAGTGGCACTGGGGTTTGATTGCTGCAGTTGTGCATGCAGGGATGGGCTGGGCTGCACTGGGGGCTGCACTCAGTGTTTCCCATCCCATCCCATCCCTGTGGGTTTGGCTGCAGCCCAGAGCTGGGGCACAGGGGCTGGAGGTGCCATAAATCCTCTCCAGGTGCTCTGTGGCTCGCAGGAACGCCTGGGAATGCTGGCAGAGCAAGGCTGCTCTTCCCAGCAAACCTCCCAGGGACTAAATTAATGGATCTCATATTGTATTGATTGTGGCCAATAAGTGCCTAAATGATTTGATGCAAGGCAGAGGGATTATGAAGGGAAGAGGGAAGAGGCAGCTCGAAAGAAATATGCGGTTTAATTACAGGATGAATTTCACCAATCTGCCTCCCCCCAGGAATTTAACAAATAGGCCTAAGTGCACTTAGCTGTTCTTGACATCTGTTGAAATGATATCTGCCCATGATGAGGGAATCACGGGAATTGGTCTGAGGGTATTGTCAGGATCAGTGAGCCACAGGAAACTGCTGCTCTGGCTGCAAAATTAGACGACAGAAAAGCCTGCATTAGCAGTTTCAGGTCAAGCTGTAATGATTACAATTTCCATAACACAATTCTGCTCTCTGATTTAATGACACCGGCTCCGTCTTTGGAAAGATGCTAAGTAAATATTTAAAATGGCGTTAAAACATAAGCAATGAAACATACTTATAAGCTGGAATCAAAATCACTTCCTGGGGCTGGTGTTGGTGGGAACTTGATCTATGACTTTCAAGAGAAATGTCCAGGTTTATAGCTTTTTTATGATGTGCTATGACATGTTATGAAACTCAGAATCTCTTAGGTAAACAATGGAGAGGGCATAAAACCCAGGGAACACAAAAGCTGGAGCTTCAGCTTAAATTCTCTAGGAAGACAAGCATGGTGAAGAGTGATGTTGTGTGTTTGCTCATTTTGATTATATCTATAATTCAGCAGGAAGTGTGTGTTGCTTAATGCTTTCTACTGCGTTTTATAGTATTTATACTACACCTCTGCACCAGAGAACCTGGCAATACCTTGAAAGTCCTCAGAGACATAAGTTTCTTTGCATTATTTGAAAGCTGTGTTTTCTCGTGCTTGGAGCATTTATGTGTATTACCTCATAAATTACTTGTCATTTCCTTTGAAAAAGTAATGAACATTTATTTGAGGAGGTAGAAACAGAAGGTGAGTGTGTGTATCCTGGTATCTGAGCTGCCTTTTGCCCATGCAAGAACTAAAAACCCACAAGATGAGGCCCAGGGAGGGGATTGTTTCTTTTGTATAAGATGCCTGCAGTGTTTTTTTTTCTGTGATTTCCGTACAAAATTTGGATGCAAAAATATTTGGTTCATTCCTTCTTACCGTAAAAGATAATTAAGGATTTATGGATATATGCAATGTTTATTGTTAGGGGTTTTTACAGGTTGAGTAATTGATGGAATTTTAGTTTGTGTAGCCATGCAGCTTTTCCTGGAAATTGCTTTGAATTCACATCCATCTCAATTCCTGATGCCCTTCCCTGTTTTACTGGGCAAACACATCCCAAACATCATAAATCACAGCAATGTTAAAAATTTACTATTCTGGTTGGCTCCTTTTTTCTTGTTAAGTTCCTGAAAACACAAATACATTTGTATTAGTGGTCCACAAAAATACAGACAGCAGCAGAGAAAGTCACACCAGTTTTGCATTCCTGCTCTGGTTTTAGAGCCCACCTGACCCCCAGTGATTTCTGTGAGGAGCTGGGCTCAGCCTCTCCTGGAGCTCATGGGGAGTTTTATGAAGCTGAGCTTTTCTGTGGGAGCAAACCTGCAGGGATCTCTGCAGTGCCATCAGGCCAAAGTGCAGCCATCGCTTCTTGGAATGGGAATTAGTTCAGAAAAGAAGAAGATTCTGTTTGAAAATCGGACGTGGCTCCAACAGGCTACACCAATGTCAGAACCAAAACATTTTAATGTCTGTATTTCCCAGCAGACTGAGTCATTTGGTGACTGTATAGAGAAAAACAAAACAAAAAAAACCCCAGCTGATTCCCTCTTGAAAATACAAAAAAAAAAAAAAAAACAAACCATGTTCTCCTCTAAGAATGGACTTGCAGTTGCAATTGAAAAATTCCTTATTAATCTTTTAGTTGCAAGATTTGGGATTGCTTTCCAATATCCTTTGAAATACAGTGTGATGTAAAATGAAACCCCAAATATCTGAGAAATTAAAAATTATTTGCACACTAAGAATAATTATTACCTTGTTTTTAGAGTTGTCTTTATTTGGTAAAGTTCTCTTTACCTCATTGCCAACCTTCCTGAAACAGAAAAGTTTCTGTGCTTAGCATGTATCTTCTGGTAACAGGATTAAACAGAATATTAATTTGTTTCCCTTTGCACCTGAAATACTGTACTCTTTTTAACAGAAACAAAATAGGGATTTTTTTTTTCTCTGTAAGTACCCAACATATTAAATTGTAATATATTTATAATTACCAGGTGGGTTTTTTTTTTTCTTTTTCATTTCTACATGAATATGAGCACTCTGCCATAGGGTATCATATCTCAGAACAACTTCAAAACCTTTGTGATGTCGTGTTCACCTATCTAGGCTAAAATTCTCTAGGCTAAGTTTGTTCAAATCTCGTTCCCATAATTAGGCATCTAAATATAATGGCCTGATTCCTGAAAGATGTGAGCATTTTGGGTACAGTGCTCAAGATTTGCTGTGCTCTGCATTTCTAAATCCAGGCCACATATGTAGGCAGCCTAAATATAGATTCATGAACTAATTCAAGACTTAAATAGACTTCAAGTGATTTGGCATGTTGCTTAGTTCATGTTTTTCCAGGTGGAGCAAACCAGTGATTGCAGCAGTGATCCTGCTCTGCCTGGCACTGGTGGGAAAGGGCTGCTCCATGGTTTTCCAAGTGCCTTTGAAAGCTCTGCAACAGCTCAATGTTGTATTGTATTATCCATGTTTAAGGCACAAGATCTGTCTTTTCTATTCCAAATTTCCTAGGAATGTAATGGAAAATGGTTTAGGTGGAGCCCTTTCGGTGGCTGAATTATGTATGGATAATGTAAAATGCCTGCTCTCTTCAAAGCCAGGAAGTTTAAGGGAGAACATTGCTTGCTTTGAATACAACTTATTTTATATTTAACGGAGCATTTCCACCTGTCAGACAGCGTGTTTCTTTTTCTTCCTGTATTGGTGGTATTTTCAGGGCTTACAGGAAAAAAAAGGGTTCAGAGGTTGTTTTGCTTTTTGAATTGGAATAAATTGTGAAAAGGCTTCAGTTATAAATGGCTTTTACCTATAAGTTTAGATTCTACAAGATGAAACAAGGTATTTAAAACTGTGGTGTCACTGTCACAAAACTGCAGTGTAATTATCACTGCTAATGCCTTGTAGTTCTCACCAGTCCTGGCTTTGGCAAACAGATGAGAGAGTGATGAAAAAAACCAATTATTCTTCATTTAATGAGGGCATTGTGTGTGCAAACCAGTCCAGAAAGTCCAAACTCTAATTTGGATGTCTTCATTAACATACTTTACTCTTTGTCCAACTTTCAGTTCACTTTCTTATATTTAAATTTGGCCTCTTCTGTTAATTGAGGCTTCTTATAATGGGATATATTTGAGTGGAAATGGAACTCTAATAGTGAACCAGCATTAACATGGCTCTTTCAAGTTTCAGGTTGGTTTAGCTTGGTTTGTGTTTGGTGACTTTTTGTTTGGGTTTTTCTGGCTTGCTGGGTTTTTTTGTGTTTTTTTTTTTTTTTTAATCACATTATTTTTATAGACATTAAAAAGTACAGGCATTGATCTGGGTACATTCTGTAACAGGCAGATAAAAGACACATTTACAAAGAATATTCAAAAGTCTATTATTGCACTTTTATGTCTGGTCTGTCTTTTATTAGAAAATGACAGTAGCTTTATTCTTCTCTGTAAAGAAAATTTTCAAAAATGGATAGCAATGTTTGTGACACAGGGTAACAAGAATGGTGTTAAGAAAATATTGTGGTTCCCTGTTTCTCCTAATGCCCCATCATTTCATTCTCCCTCTCACTGTCAAGAGATTTTCCTACACTCTTCTTTACCCTCTGAAAGAAGAGTAAAGTTTAAAAAAACAATTAGAGCTATCATGGTGTTAGAAAAACATTCACTATCAAGTTGTTAACATATCTCCACATCTCACAAAGCTGCTGTCAGAGGAAGCAAGGAATGAAGTTCTTGCACTCCTCTGAAATCTCTGCCATTCCTTGGAAGCTCAGTGTTTTCAGCTTTCAGACTGGCTGCTGCTGAGCCAACTCAAGGGGGTGATTTATTTATTTTTTTAAGAAAATTCTTTCCAGCGATGAATTTAGTTACCCCCTGTTTTTTTTTCATGCAACGTGAGTCATTCATAAACACTTTGTGGTTTAGGCAGCAAGGTGGGAGCAGGAGTATCTAAAGAAAAAGGAAAAAAAAAAACATCAAGAAAATGTGTAGCCAGAATGACAAATCCTTAGGCACAGCTATAAAACATACAGATCAGTAGCACAGAGCCATAAGAATATATTGACTGTGGCTCAAACTCATCAGAAGATTGATCAATCCAGCTGACTTGCATTAATTGTGAAATAGAAGGAACGCCACGATCAATGATAGGCATGAAAGTGCAGTGGTAATGATGCCACATCCAGCTAATCCAATAATGGAGACCCTGATGGATGGCATATTGGAATTCCACTGCTTGGGCCCCTGTCACAATAAAGTATATCCTGCAATTATGGGGAAAAATGGAGCAGGCAGCAGTGGAGGCAGCCTGGTCGGGCAGCGCCGCCGTCGGTCTCCTGATTAAACACCACCTTAAGTGGCACTCAAACACTGCAGCTTGGCTGGCTCCAAAAGATAATCCTTCAATTCATGGGAAACCCTGGCTTTTAATCAAGCCAACTATGAATATTAAGATGTATCCAAGATGCTAACTGTGGGCATTTGAACACTGGTCACTGGTCTCTTGCTGAGAAAGGACCATGCTGAGCTGTGAGCCACCAACCACCTGTGCTGCAAATCAGCTTGGTTCTTTGAAAGGCTTCAAGACCTGATGGCAACAATAACACTTCTAACAGACCTGTGGAGAATTCAAATTCAGTTAACTTCTGCCCATGTTTGCTAATTTCAGCCTGGTCAGTGTTAGGTGTTGATTGGAGGAAGACTGGACTTTTGTTAATATAAGTACAGCCATTACACTCTACAGTTTAGAGTCATTGGTCATCTACTTACTATAAAACCAACCTGAATCCTTTCCAAAATACAGCATCTGTCATGTTAAGGATAAAGTCTTTCATTTCTTATTAAAATACTGACTTTTTTACCATTACTTTTATACTGATATTAATTTTTATCGTGAAGTTAATCTCTATGAGCCTGCTCATTGTCATTTTGACTTAACTTTGCTGTTGGCTTGGCCTTTTAAGGCCCAGCGTTGCATGGAGGATGTCAGGAGGCTGCAGGGTCCATGCAGGAGCCCCTTGGCAGGGGCTGTTTAGGGCAGGTGTGTCCTGCTCTCCTGCATCTCCCTGGGGCACTGGGCTCTTGGAAAAGGCCTGCTAGGAACTGCAGGTGAGCCACGACTGGTTTTTTCACCTTATCCCTTGTCTGCAGTATTTCTCAATTATTTGTTTTTGTTGGGGGAGGATAAATGACAGGTCTTGGAGCTGCTCAGCGTTCAGGGTGTCCAAGGGTTGTTGTTTGTGGGGTTTGGGCAATCACAGGGGGAAATGGATGGCTGCATCACCACTGAGGAGGCACCTGAGCCCATCTGTGGATCACTCTGCTTTGCCTTCTGGAAATCAATGACTGCTTTAATTCCAGTTCTGGATGGGGATTTTTCTGTTTCAGCTGTAGAAATTTGCCACTTTCCAGATACGAGTGTTTGTGCATAAATTGGACTGAGGTTTTTACACTTCACAGGTCTTGAAACTCTTCACTAGAATCTGCCTTTATTTCTATGTGCAAACATAGGGTTTTTTTCATGAGCAAAATCACTTTGCTGCTGTTGCTGGGCTTTTTTTCCTTTTATCCTTTATTGAGGCAGAGAAGCTTGGGGACAATTGTTTAAACAAATACAAGCAAACTAAAATATTCCTGTTAAAGTGTGCTGGTAACAACTGTTAAGAGATCAGGAGCTCTGCAGGCCTTGCTGAAGCCTCTTGGACTCTGGAGCACCCAGCTGGGCAGGTGTGAGCAGGAATTGTCCTGCACACTCAGCCTAATGTTGTGTGGGGCTGTTCTTCTTCCTCCCTAATGCTGATTATGTCAGGTACAGCTGGTACCACTGGGAAGGGTTGTGGGGACTGAAGGGACAGAAGCAACAAGACTCCTACCATGGTTACAATGTGAATTCAGGGATAAAATTAAGGAAATAATTTGTCCTAAGGGTTCTAAGTATTCCAAACTGTTTGTTTTCGATAGAAAAAAATAATTAAATGCTAGATTAATAAGTGATCAATAAGCCTGAAATGGTTTTCAGGCTGCTTAAGCGAGCTGGCAACAAAGACTGTACCTTTCTGTTTCTTTGCAAGTAGGAAATAGAATTCATGTTCTCCAGGGTTTTTTCCTTTAAAAATATTGCAGTATAACCAAAATACGAGTTCACCAAGTTGTGAATGGAATGCCACCATCCTGAGTGTTAATAGCATCTCTTTCTGTGAGGAATGGCCTGGTAGAGTGTGTATTTTCTAAACCTAGTTTGGATTGTGTGAAGTGTATTTTCTAAACCTAGTTTGGATTGTGTGAAGTGTATTTTCTAAACCTAGTTTGGATTGTGTGAAGTGTTAACAGTTCACTTTAACCTCCCATCATAGGAGTAATAATAAAGAGAAGGGGGCTGCAGCCTCTGTGATGGTAGCTAATTGCTGTGGAACAAACCCTTGCCTTCCCTGAGACTTTGTTCATTCCTTTTAGCCACCAGGGAATAATTTTAATACATGAAAACTGTATTCAAGTTATGTTCCAGCAGTAAATGAGATCTACTTACTTCTTTCCAGAACAATTAATTTCAAGCCAGCCTGTGTTAAGGAAAGTACTGAGCAATGTGTTTTATAATTGCTGCAGAGCTGTACATGCAATATTAGAATAGAAATATTGGGTTTCTTTTCAAGTTTTGAATAATCCCAGTAGACTTGCAAGCTGCTGTGAATAATTCTGTAAAGTCTAAGTGAAAGAGTTCAGATATTTTCCCTCCTCTCTTTGAGATGACTGTGATTATTTGAGGCAAAAAGGCAAAGCACCTCAATATTATGCAAGATGAAGACACTTTGCTAAGACCGAAGTAGTAATGGATAGCCTGAAGGCATTGGTCCAAACAAACTCACTCCAGCAATGGCTTTTTTAATTTATTTTTTTTTTCCTCTCAGATAAGTTGTTAGATGCCACCAGTCATCTGTGAAGTTACAACATGGTATCTTCATAACAGAGGAGCTTCTGTAAATGCTGAATTTGCCTGTCAGCAGTTTGACATCATTCCATGGGTGTGTAAATCCTCACAGACAGTCCTGAGCAGGGACAGCCGAGCAGGAATGGCTTTAAGCTGCTGTCGGAGGGCAGAGCTGGGTTAGATTTTAGGAAGGAATTGTTCCCTGTGAGGGTGGGCAGGCCCTGGCACAGGTGCCCAGAGCAGCTGGGGCTGCCCCTGGATCCCTGGCAGTGCCCAAGGGACAGGGCTGGGAGCAGCCTGGGACAGTGGGAGGTGTCCCTGCCATGGCAGGGGTGGGATGGGATGAGCTTTAAGGTCCCTTCCAACCCAAACCATTCTGGGACTCTGTGGTTGTTTGTGATGCCTGCAATGAAGTCTCTTAGAGCCTCTGTCACACACATTTTTAGGGTTTTTTTGGTGGCGTTTTGATTTTTTTTTCCTTATTTTTCATTTTTCACAAACAACTAAAACTTAGTCCATGGCACTTGGGACTGGGTAGGTGAAGAACCATTCTAACCATGCTTTTCCCAGGGAATCTGGTTGATCCATGGATCTGCAGTGACGAGGTGCTGCTGCCTCTCCTTGCCTTGCTCGGTGTCATTGCCTTTGCTAATTTCTAAGTTGTGCTCTTGAACTAAAACTTGTAATGCAAATGGTGACCCTGGAAGGTCTTACAAACTCGCAAGTGTTTGAAAAGGTGTTAATGCTTTTCCCCAGGAAAAGAGAGGGGAATTTTAACCTCCTCCAAAGGATTGTTTCATCTGTAATTAGCAGAAGCAAGATCATACAAATACAGAAATCGGTGAGCTAATTGCAGTAGTCTGGCAATGAGGGGCTCTACTGGGATCAATTAACATGATCTAGATATTAAAGGAAAGCAGAATGTTCCCTCTTTTTTCCCCTCCTATGATTTGCCGCGTTTGTCTCTTAAATACACACTCTTGCAAGGTAAAAAAAAAGAAAGGGTTGGTTTTCGTTTATTTATTTATTTGTAAGTATTTTCAGAGCAATAAAAGTCATCGTGTTGCTCCTCAGTTCTGCTGACATCCTGGTGGTTTCTTTTCCAGCTGAGGCCGAGTGTCAGGTACAGCTGGGTACCCCTGGGAAGGGTTGCTGACTGGTGGTGCAGTTTTTTTTGGTATTTAACAGCAGAATTGCTCTCATGTTGAAACAGGCCCTGATTCTCAAGCTCAGTACGCTCTGGTACGTGTTTGTGGGGGTTTTGCACTATTTATTTGTATTGTGGGATGCCTTTAGACCTAAGCACAGGTGGTGATGCTATCTTTTTCCACTGGCATTGTGCATGTTAATACCATTTTAAACGGATGTATGGCTATATTTTACTGGCAGTCACAGGGGAAGGATATCAGCTTTTTGAAGCCTGTAAATACCAGAACATCGTGTCAGGCTTGTCAGCAATAATGCATTAATATTTAAAATGCTCTGTGCTGTTTTTTCCATCTCACTGAGGCCGCGCACGTGGCATTTCTCAGCTGAGGGTTCTGGAGCAGGGAAGGGAGCTGGCAGGAGCTGCTGTGGGTTTGGGGCAGCTCTGGGCATGGACTGAGGAGCTCTGACTGCTCTGGGGTGTGTGAGCTGAGAGTTCAGTAGGGGAGCAAAGACCTCATTGCAACCACTTGGTGCTAGGCTGAAACTCCAGCTCCGCTAGAGCACCGTGCTTGATATTCCACCCAAAATCAGTTTAACTCCTGTGGGAAGTGACTGAGTGCCAGCAGGCCCATCAGGAGAATATTTCCTGCTTTTAGGAAGATTTTATCTCTGCTGTCCTGATCGTATGTGGGGTTGTTGAGCTTAGTGAGAGCTGACTACCAAGGGGAATTGCTCACTCTTCATGTGTTCCTCCTTGCCTCTGAACAACAGAGGAAAAATGGGTTTTGAAACTTGGTTATTGAGCACTACAAGGAGTAAAATGCAGTGAAAATGGACTGCAGTATTCTTTTTCATTTTTAGAAAATAATTCCAGACATCAGAGAGGGATTTTAGATAACCTGGTAATGAAGAATAGTTCTTCTCTTGTTCTCTGGGCCCCAGGCATTCCACATTACTGGAGCTGGAACATGACATGTACAACAAGAATGTATGAAACCTTTAAGATTTTTTTTTAATACCTAGATAGCTGCTGAACTTATTTTCTTTTCAAAAAGAAATTATTATAGACATATTTCTTATATAATTAGTTCAGAGCTATCAAATAAAACCAAAAGTTGCTCATCTTCCTTCCCCATTCTCCCTGTGAAATGCCAAATTTGTCTTATTTCCCATGGAGATGGATATTTAGATAATGATAGCAAAGCTATTTAAAATGCAGACAAACTCCTCCCTTGCTTTTTTTTGTGTTTCAAATCCCTTTTCTATTCTAATCCCTGTGGATATGGGTATCAATCCTTTCCCACACCCCCATTTCACTTATGCTATTGACTTGCTCTGAGAACAACATTTCCTCTTTTTATTCTTTCTTGGTAGGTTTGGTTTTGCAACTGGTTTGGTTTGGTTTGGGGTTTGTGTGTGTTTGTTTTCGGTTTCTTTTCTCCTAGAGACAGATGGTGGCAACACTGTTCCTTGTAAAGCGAGGAGAAAACAGCTGGTGAGGTGCAAGGAGAGGCCAGACCAGCACTCCATGGCTGTTTCCAGGGCTTCCAAGTCTCCCTTGGCTTTCCAGAGGAGCTGCTACACAAAATAAGCACACAGCTATCTCCCCTCTAACTGTAACAGTAAAAAAAAAATAATTAAAAAAAAAAAAGAAATCACAAATTTATTATATTTATGGCATAGTACAGATGCAGTACCTTTCCTTCTTGGCTTCCGTATTTAAATCCATACTTGACTTACAAAAAAAAAATTTGTTGCAGTCTAATAACTATAAAATACTAAGAGGAAATAAAATCAATGTTGGCCCCAGCCTTTGAATGCAAACCACACACACACACTCTCTAAGATATGGTCAAATAGTGCTTACTCAGGAGATTCAGCTCCAGGAATTGAGCAGCACTGAGAACCACTATGAAATATGCAGGAAAGGAAAAAAAATCTCTTTAATACATGCTCACAATTTGTTGTTTTTATAGAATCAAGGGTTTTTTAAATTCCCTTTAGGTAGAAAGAATTCTCATGATTGATACCTATCAGACTTGGACAGGTGAAGGTTGCTTGGTGGTTTTTTCCCCTTCTTTGCAGTATTATTAATCCCAAGCTTCCAGGTTGCTAAATGCACACATATGAATTGCAGTGTTTCAGGAATCAAATGAAAGGCTTTGGGGGAAAAAAAAACAAAAAGAAAACAACCAACAAGACATCTCCATTACATATTTTAAGTTTGGCTTTATTTAGTAAAGAAATCCATGCAGTCATTTTAATGAATTATTGCTCCTTCCTAGCACGGGCAGCAGGCGCTGAGCGAGGAGCGTGGCTCTCCTGCCAGCCTGCATCTGTAACCTGTCACACTGCTGCACACCTGCCAGGGACACAGGCCACAAGGAGGTTTCCCATTTTTACAAGAGGGTTTTGTCTTCACCAACAACCAGACAGAGGTGCATTAAAAGCCCAGACTGGGGAAAAGGGGGAAAAAAAAAAAGGAAAAAATAACCAATTTTGTGGCAAGTTTGATGTTGTAGAATAGATTTGTCTTTATTTAGAGTTGAAGGATTTTTTAAAATTACACTTTTAAAAATGGAGCTTTATTTGAAGAGCTTTACCACGTGGGTGGTTTGGAGCCCCTGAATCTCTGTGCCTTGGGCTCTCCAGCTCTCTCACTGTCCAGTGGCAATCAGCTGCTGCAGGTTCTGGGGACAGCTCAGGTCCCTAAAAACCCCATGCCAGCAGCAGCTCAGCAGCTAGAGGAGTTTAGAGGGACTGTCAGGGCATTACTGAGCAGAACATCCCTGCAGAGCTCTCCATTGCTTTTGATGATCTGGCAAATCTGATGAAGGGCTGTCTCCATCACAGGGTGTGGAGGCTGTCTCCATCCAGCTCTAGGTATGGAAGGATACCTGTTCCAGGTTGCTAAATGTACACATATGGCCTGTTTGGTCACTTAAATAAGATTGTGCTGTCTCTGGACCTGTGTGGGGCTCTTGCTGACCTGTGCCCAGTTTGTCAGTGCTGCTTGGTGTGAGCAAACAGCAGCTCTTTCCCTCCTGTGCTGGACACTTGCTGTTTCCAGGCTTTCAGGAATATCCCATGGCCTTCCTGAACCTCCAGAACTTCAGAGACCTTCATGGTATGCAGCAGATGCAAGGCCAAGGCTGTGTTTTCTCTAGAGATGCTCAGTTCCTTCAGGATTTATTTATTTATGTAAGGGTGGGTGTTAAATACCAGAAATGCCACAGTTTAGGCTTATTTGTCTATGATGGGTATTACAGTGTAGCTGAGCCCAGGTCATAATTCTTAAGCAAAAGTATCTTTTCACAATAGAAATTAATTGTTATTTGTAATTGTGTGTGCCTGCTTGAGACACATCAGGAATTTTTATTTTAGTAATGAGACACCCCTGTTTCAGAATATGCACGCTGAGGTGTAAGAGGCCTGAATTCCAGTCTCTAGACACAATTAGAAATCAAAACAATTGCTGTGATACACTGAAAAACCAGACAAGTAACCTCATGCAGAGCAGCATTCCCTACCCTTTTAATTGCTGCTTATCCTGTCTCAGTAAGTGAGGTAATTGATGTTTTACTCTCAGAATTGATCTCGGTGTTTCAGGTAGTTAGCAGACTAGAATGGCTTCTGCATCACAGCACTAAAAATCGTTTTGTCTCATAAACTAATCCCAGGCTCAAAAATGTGGCACAACCTGAAGGTTCCCTAGCTTAGAAATAATGAGTTTGTTTGGACCTTGGGTCCACTGGGCCAGACTGTGATTAATCTGAATAACCACACAGAGCTGCACAGTGCTGCTCCTGCTCTCTGCAATTCTCCTGTTCACACTTCTCCCCAAGGGCCACCTACATCAGAGCTTTGAGGAGCTCCAAGTGATTTCTGCTGGTGCTTTGGTGTTCCTGCTTCAGTGAGAGCTGTTTGGGGTCACAGTGAGCTGGCTGAACTGGGGTTTCAGTGTGAGCAGCTTGACCCACCACCTCTCAGGCAATGTGCACACTCCTGCAGGTGAGGGACTCACCTCAGGGCCTTGGCTTCGCTTTGTTTCTTCATGTGTGTTAGTACAGCATTCCTGGGAGGAAAAGGGAGCACAAAAAGAAATAACATGCAGATCAGAATACCCTTTGTAGTACTGCACGCTTATCTCATTGCAAAGTTTAGTGTAGGAAGTTCTAGAAATTCAGATGTAAAAGCAGCACGGGATTGTTCCAAACACTGGAGATGAAATGAATGAAGAGCAGAGTGTAAATGACACCTTGCTTGAGGCTAGAGCTGTGGTGTATTGAACACACAGGCTGGGCACCACACCGGGAGGGTTACCTGCATGCAAATGAAGGTGAAATGTTCCTTCTGAATGGGGTGTGCAGTTGTTATATTGATCACAAGCATTGTGATGCTGAAATGAGTCATTAATACCATGGTTTGGTTTGTCCCCTCCTGTAATGGAAACACACATGCAGGTGGAAGAGATGCTTCTCTCTCCCCCTCTCCATCTCTGTTGTACGTAGAGCTGTAGATAAATGTGACAAAACTTGTAGATGGATTCTTTGTCCTTGATGGCTTTAAATCTGGGCCAAGGTGTGGCAGAAAAGTGAGGATATGTATAGTTTTGTGAAGAAAAGAGGCTATATTTATTGCAAAAGGAGGTGATATTTAGATCTTTCATGTTTATACAGTAGAAGATTTCTCTCTGCCTTCTCAAGGGACAGGGTTTCAGGTCACAGTTTACCTCACCTCATCACAGCTCATCACAAAGTTTTCTGGAGCTGCTGGGAGCAGCTCTTTGATGCATGAGGATGGCATGCAACATGCCATTGCAGTTCTTTCTGCAAGTATAGGCACTGTACAGTTTTGAAGCTACAATTTCAAGCTTGTTATCCTGGGGGTCATTGAAGAACGTGACATTCCGTTTGCAAAACGAGCCTGGCTGTGCATGCAGGTGCACACACGTACACAAGTTTTAAATATTTCCCTCTCCTTTGCTATTTTTAGGACAGTAAGGCCATTGCAGTGGTCTCATTAAAAGGTGAAAGAGAGTGTTTAACTTTATCAGCTGCGCCTGATTTTTGCCAATGATTGCTCATTTTCTTAACAGAAGAGTAGGCTACTTTAAATAAGAGTTACATGTTCAAGGTAACCTTACCCCTTCTGAGAAGTATACAGTGCCCTAATGGATGCTGTTATATGACAATCTCTAAATGTCTTTCATTATTAAGTGTCAAGGTTTCTTTTAGGAAAGCTTTAGAAATTCTTGGGAGAAATGTTTCATTGCAGCAAGCTGTAGCAGCGCCACTAAAAATATATTGCTAATTAAAGTTTATTGACAGTCTCTGTAATGCGTTCCTGGAACAAGTCAAAGCACTGAGTAGTTATTGAATGCCAGACACTGCATCTCCTATAGTTAGTTAAGCTGTTTAGGAGAGGAGATTAAGGTACTCTGCCCTTCCTTCCCTGTGCAGTTATTGGCTGTGGCTGTTGTGCAGAATAAAACACTTTCCTCTCAGCATGCCAATGCTGCAGACTCCAAGAAACTTTGGCTTTGTCACGAGCTGTTTCACTGCCTATGGCTACATGGGCAAATGGGGAGGTCAGTTAAACATTGCCAGGGTCTGAAAAGTCCATCCCTTCAGGAAGGAAAAGAATTTGGGCCATTCAGAAAGCAATTCCTTCAAGGTGCAGCTCTTCAGTTGAGCGAGTGTGTGCAGAGTTGTGGCGGCGTTTGAGGACGAGGGAAGGGATGAAAACCGTGACTCCATGTTTCAGAAGGCTGATTTATTATTTTATTATATTAAAAGAAAATGATATACTAAAGAAAAGAGAAAGGAGACATCAGAAGGCTAGAAAGGAGTGAATAATAAAAACCTGTGACTGACCAGAGTCCCGATGCAGCTGGACTGGAATTGGTCATCAAAAACAACCCATATGGAACCAAAGATGCACCTGTTAGCAAGCAACCTCCAAGCCACATTCCAAGCAATCAGATAATTATTGTTTACATTTCGTTTCTGAAGCCTCTCAGCTTCTCAGGAAGGAGAAAAATTCTGGCACAGGTATTTTTCAGGAAATACGTCAGTGACACAGAGTCACTTGCACTCGGTGTGTGGCTGTCAGTGAAGGTGTAAATCCCAGCTGTGCAGCTCTGCTGTGGGACAGGGCGAGGGACAGCCTTGCTCCCGTGTTTGGTCACCCTGAAGGTGTAAATCCCAGCTGTGCAGCTCTGCTGTGGGACAGGGTGAGGGACAGCCTTGCTCCCGTGTGCTCACCCTGGCCAGCAGTGCTGGATAAGAGCAGTGGCATCGTGGCTGTGGCTGCTCACAGGGCATGGCCTGTGCTGATGCCTTGGAGTGGCCACCTGGAACAGAGGATAGACAAGATTAAGACAGTAAAAGTGGCTATTTGTTATAGGCTTCCAACAGATACACTGTGGGCAGTCAGGAGCCTCAGAGGCTGCACCCTGGATGAAAAATGGGCACAAGTTTTTCACACAATTATAAGTTTGGTCCATTGCCACATCAGGGGTTAATCCTCAAGTTACAGCTTCAGCTAATGAAGTCATTTACCCCCAGTTCACTCTCCCCAGCTCGCTTTGGTTTATACTTCAGGGCCTGAGGCTGTGTTGTGTCCTTGGATCCAGCAAACCCAGAGGGATTGTTTTGTCTGACCAAAATGTGAACACAGGTAACTATACTTTATATGGAGTTCAGAGTTATGCACTAATGCAGTATAGGATTTGAAAAATATAAAAGCCAAAAATCTTAAGGCATCAGTGCTTTGCTTGTATTGCTTATTTAGAATCATAGAATACATTGGGTTGTAGGGGAACTTTAAAGGTCATCTAGTCCAAAATGACATCTGTGATTTCTTACTGGTATCATGAACCTGGAAGCCTCTTGCAAGTTGTTGCATAATGATCCTTGGGTGTAAGCACCAGAAGCATTTGCACTGCCTTGCCACATCTCTGGAATGCTCTGGGACACAGTTAATCTATGAGCAATTCTGTAAGTGCAAGGAACGGGATTTATTCTTCAGATGACTGCCAGAAGAGTTTTACTCTTCTTTAAATCACTAAGTCTAAGCTACTCATTTCAGTAGAGTTCCTGTTCAATTCTGTTGCTGTAAGCAAGGGCAAAGTACTGCCTCTGGGAAGTGAGATTTACAGTACAAATCAGAACCAAACCAGGGTTTTTTACATGGGCTGCTTTCCAAAGAGATTGGTTTGTGGCTCTGAGAGCCAAACATTCTGCCTGCTTGTACAACCTACAGTTCCACTGAGGAACATTATCTGAGTTGTAAAAAACTATGTAAAAATCTCCTTATGGCAGGCTTGGTCCTTGAGCTCATTAAATTTCTGCCTCCTCTTTCTGCTGATTCAAGCTTCTTGCACACACAGAAATGGCCGGAGGAGCTGTGGGATGGACAGGGGGGTGAGCCCTGATGCAGAGCCAGGTGGGGCTCGTGCTGTGAGGGTAAGAACAGCCCCAGTGCTGGGGGACAGACAGGTTTTACCCTCTGGGACTAATTGATTTAAAACCAATTGATTTAAAAACACACTCCCGATTTTGGGTGTCTTTACTGAGCATCACACACAGGGTGTGAAGTTCTCTCTCTCTAAACTTCACAAAAGCATAATTCCTACAGGTCCTTGCTGTGCTCCAGGAAAAGCATCTCACCTGCAGAGTCCACAACTTGAAAAATTAGTGCAGCAAAGGCAACCTTTGCTTCTCTCCAAAGATTCACAGCAAAAAACCCCTGATAAGTGTGGCAAAGAGCACAGCACTTGTGTTTTGATTTGTGTGTGCAAGCACAGAACCTGGCACTGCTTTCCCAGCACAAAACAGAAAGGTATCTAAATGTCATTAATGCCTTAAATTACCCCTATTGTCCTATTGAAAGTGTGTGTGGATGCTAATGACCAACTTTCATCTTGCATTCACATCCTTGAAATTCTCTCCCAAGAGCTGAAGATAAGCAGCACGTATGTGTTCCATAAGTAATGAAGTTATCCACCAAAATGTCAACTTATAGGTAGAGTGATAGATGAGAACAGACTGTAATTTTAATGCACTTCATGGTCTTCACCTCTTTTTTGCATTCAAATTTTGCTGACAAGAATATATATATAAAGTACATGTCTGTAACTGTGTCTATAAAGAAACAAAACCCAAAGCAAAAACAAAAGAAAAAAAAATCAATAGCTTGATTAACCAACTAAATTAAACCATAATAGGATGCTATTAATTATCTATCAGTTTAAAAACAATCCCAGAATAGAAATAGTTGTTAATATTAAACATTCTAAGGTTTTCCTTTATTTATCTGCAGATGAATAAAGTAAAGTTTGCAGATCAATTTGCTGATGATTGATCTATGAGGTTAACACTGCAGAATGACCATTCAGTAGGCTTTGGATCACTTCATATAAAATAATGATAATACAATATAATGATATATATGAAAATATAATATATTATGTATAATATATAATAATATAATGGTAATATAATATATATAATATAATATATGATAATATAATGATAATATAAAATACTTTACATACATAAACACACCCATACACACACAGAGCCTTTCACTTTAAGACACTCTGAAGATGAATGTTTTAATTGGAAAAAGAGCGGCTCTGAGGAAGGGCACAAATGAAAGCCTGGATATCTGTCACTTCATTGGCTTCTTGCTGACCTGGCAATATCTGCTTTCTCAGACCAGTTCCTCCTGTAATGACCTCTCCAGCCAATAATGTGGATCTGCCAGATAAAAGCTGTGTTTTGGGTTTTTTGCAATTTGTCAAGCATGGGTGACTGTGAGAACTTGGCTTATTTTTATCAGCGCACGAGCACAGTGAGGACCTTGCAGATGCTTGCCGATAGCACCAGGCCGTGTCTGTAGGAGCAATTTGTAACAAAGCTGGCTTTGTAATTGTCTGGAAATCCATGCCTGTCTCCAGTGATATCCTCATTGTCAGGCTGCTGTTCTCTCCTCTGCCTTGAAGGGTCTTTCTGAGTTGTTACCTGCAGCTGGGATATCTGCCACTTTAATAGGCTGGTAGTAATTATCTAGAAAAAATTCTGTGTAAAGTGGAGTTTTTTTTACTTAAACCCTGTTTTAATTTTACCATACATTCTTGGCCTATAGTTTTCAGTTGTCATCTCTGTCTATGATCTTTACTTCAGAAAACCTATTATGCAGCACATCAGATTTATTGCTTTGTTTGGGTAATACAGACTCTCAGAATTCAGCAGTGCCTGATACTCAGATACTAATTAGTAGCTCCAATTTCTTCATTCTATATTTACACTAGCTTCAGAGTTTATCACTTAATTGGTATTCATACCATTACCTCAATTTTTTTTTTTTCTGCAGGGTCTTTAAGGAAAGCAACTTAAAACCCCTTTCCCCAAAGGTCCAAGATTTTCCAAGAGTAAATTCTTGTGAAAATGATATGCTTATGAAACAAGAATTGTTTGTGCTGCAGTGAGTAGGGCAATACCTGTAACATGCCAGGCTTGGTTTGGGCCTGTTTGCATTTTAAGGTAACAGACTTTAATCCTATACTGCTTGCTGCTTTAACATCACAATATTTTTAATTATGTTTTTCATAGTATCCATTTATTCTTTGTACTGCATTGCCTTCAGATTATTCTGTATAATATTTTCTGTGCTATGCAGGGAAATTAAATGCACTGTGGCCAGTCCTTTATGTGTAAAAGGAGTTTATATTTGAAGGCTAACCATAGATCAAGTTTCTCATGGGATTGTTCCATGCAGAGCATACATCCAGAATTTCATCTTGGGGCTTTCCCACACAAGTGTTTCTCTGGAATGGTACTTGTAAAAGATATTTTCTTCAAGATAATTTTCTTAATTTATATAAAGTCCTGTGTAAGGTCGTTTCCAGAGCATTAATGTCCAAGGGTCGGCCATCCACAAATCCAAATTAAACCCAGCACTGTCCTGGTCTGCACCAAACCTTCCACAAGGTCATGGCAAAGACCCACAGCTCCCAAACTGTGTTTGAAAGCAGGGAGCTGTCTGTGTCACAGGATGTGAGCACAGGCAAAGCTGCAGGGCTGGCTGCTCTTGTGCCACCCTGCAGGGATTTTACTCGCGGGGATGTTGGAAAAGAAAGAACTTCCAGGCCATTCTGCAGCCCCTCAAGTTTCCTTGAATACGTTCAGGGAGCCAGAGGCAAATTTGGTCACATCTCTGTCTCTGTGATCTGTAGCATGCTTTGGGCATACAGCTCAGGCTGTTAAAAATAAAGAAATCAAAAATTAAAACTAAAGAAAAAAGAAAAACCCAGACCCCCTGTTTTAGGTAACTGTGATGTTCAAGCAACATAGAAAATCTTAATGAAGAAACATATCTTATCCTGCAGCTAGGAAAAGGTGAAAATTAATCTTAAAGGCTTCTCAATTGGTTAAAGGAGCCATTTTGCAAAAGGAAATAATTGCCTACAAACTGTTTAAATGTAGAAATCTTTAAAAGTGTTTCTCTTTTATTTTTGGAAATTTTCTACTTTTCCTTGTCTCAATAATATGATCCTGTTTGGAATATGTTGCTGATTTGAGGGCAAAAAGAAAAGGAGAGCGAGAAAAGCCTATAAAACTATAGATTATTTTTTATGGATGATGAGATGGTCCCCATTTGCATTTACAGCTTTACAAGGATTGTAGCACTAGGCTCTTTTTCTTTTTTTTGATGGAAATGCTTAATCTGAGCTCAATGGGCCATAATAATTGCCTGTTTCTTCCAGTAGAAATAAACCCACTTGTATGTGACACTTGAAACCTTAACTCTGCTCAGTATTACCCATGGAACTGGAGACAGTTCTTCACCCAAATATATTTATGACAGCAGCACCAGTCGATATACAATACCCAGCCAAGGGCACTGGAGAATAAATCAGTCCCTCCAGCCTCTGCTGGAGCACAGTAACTGATGGTGGTAATAAAACCCCAGGAAATTAAAATTCTGTGCATGCAAACACACATACCTAGCCAAGAGAAACCCGAAGCTCGCTGTTCTGGTGAGAATTTGCATATTCATAGACATATACATTCTGTACCCCTTTGTGCTAGAAACACAATGGAACACAAAGTCCGTGGCTTGTCAGCACATTATCACCTCGTTAGAGCTGTCCTCAATATTTGGGGGCTTTCAGGAGATATGTCTGTGAAAATTTAGGCACCTTGTAGTGGAAAAGGATAATCCCAGTTACTCCTTGAGGAAGAAATGCTGATGTTATGTTTGAAAGCTTCTAGATGTTGCTCTAAGTGACTACCAAAGGCCCTGAAATCCCCATTTCCAGTTCATTTCATCCTGAATATTTATGCAATTACTGGTATTTTTAATGAGTCCTCTGTGTTTGAGCACCCTGGGCTCTACTTTGTGGCTTTGTGAGCTCTTGGGATGGATGTTGTTTCTTCACTTGTGTTTTGGGGTTTCACATGTAGTACTGAGAGGCAGTTTTAGATTAATACACAATATTATTTATACATTTATATACAAACCTGTGCTTTTTCCACATATTAAATAACTTGGAGTATTTTTTCTCTTGAATTCTGCAGGGCAATGAGATAATGAACACTAATAAGTAATAAAAAGCTGCAGTGAAATGGCTGTTTCCAAATGAAACACAGCAGTGCATGGTGTGTGTCCTTGTGTAGCACAGCCTTTTTGTGTAACATGGCAAGGAACAAACCCAGGCATTTAATTTCTGACAGAAGACTTTTCCAGTCAGATGAGTGTCTAATGAGAGAAAGCACTGGCAGATGGATTTTGCAGATAGTATGAAATGGTGTGGACTGTGTCACAGTGAAACACAACTGTGAGAGGACAATCTGAGGTTTGGTTTCAGCTGTTTAACCTGTGTGTGAATGAGGAGAGATGATTTCTCAATCAGAGGCTGAGCAGTCACCAGCTGGGAGGTGGGTCCTGCTAAAGGCACTGTGACTCTGCCAAGTACCAAGCCTTGCTCACCTGACTCTCAAGCTCCTCAGTTCCTCTGTAGGTACTGACTGTAATAATAAAAACAAGTGTATTGTTGAAATTCTAGCATTCATACTTGCACTGTCCTTTCTGAGGTGTAAAAAGAAAGGCAGAACTATCAGGGGGCCTTTAATTTACCACACATGTTAAGTTATGGTAAAATACCTAGAAGATAAAAGACATTAGATGTTCACCTATTATTTTTCAATCACTGGAACTGTGCTCTGTTTCAAATAACCTCAATCCTGAAAAAATTTTGAATTAGAAAATGTAAAACCAATACTTGGGAATGTTGAACTGCTACAGAAAAGTTCTTTAACATTTAAGCAGACACTTTCTGTAAATAACCTTATTACCCTCCTGTTGTTCTCTTTTCCCAATCACCTAAACCCTTTCTTTAAAATAACACTTCACAAATTTGTATTTGACTGTTGGTATTCCTGAACCCCTGCAGTGATGCTGTTGTTCTCTCAATCTGTTCATTCATGGGTCCCATTTTCCTCGTGGCCAGGGCCTGTGTGTCTGTATGAAGATGGATAAATGATAAATATATTTAACAGATATTCGGTCTCCCACCTGTTACTGTTACTTAAAGAAAACTAAACAGGTTTCCCCATTCTAGTCCTGAACTCACTGGGGACTGACACCAGCAGGTTACACAGTATTTCCAAAGGGTTTTTTTTGGTTTAAAATGATGGAGCCTGACAGCACAAGTGTCTTTAAAACTGCTCTAAGTTTTAGCTCTATAAAGGAGCCTGTCATTTTTCAAAGTTTTTCCTTGATAAAATCCTTTAAAGGGAATGAATCTTATAGGCATTCTTCCACTAAACTCATAATATGTGAGAGCTTGACACAATGGCACTCAACATACTGACCAGTCTAATACTAAAATAAAGAAATAGTTAATTCCATATGGTTGAATTCAGAGCCATAACAAAGTAAATTTAGGATTGAGAAGCAACGTATTTAAAATTGCAGGATGTGCACAAGGTTTGCTTCTAGGCTCTCTTGATCATTAATTAAATATGTTATGGCTTTCAGTTTTTCTCATTTATCTGTACAGGTTTACATATTGTAAATGCATTATTTATGTTTTCCCTTAAGTGCTCCGTACTGCCAGGATGTTTCTCTTAAACTGGCACAGATAACAAAAAAGACAAAATGAGAGAGCAAATTTGGCACTGGTGAAATGCTCAGAGAGCTGCTCGTGTTCAAATGAGCCTTTCCCAGATGTATTTTAATAAACTTGATCTGACAAATAGAGGGCCAGACAGGCAGATGGCATCTGTGTTTAAACTATGAAAATTTTTTGTTTGTTTCATTAAGGTAAATTTGGTTTGTATGTTTTTTCTCCTTTAATCTCATCCTAATAATGCCTTATCACTAAGCCTTGCTGCTTTTTTTCTGGAAAGGTCCTAGGATGAAGGGTGATGAAGAAGGTGTCTGGGTGGATGTTCACTCTGAGGGAAGCCAGCTCTGAAATGGATTTTGGTGTTGTAGCTAAAACACAGTTTGGAATCAACCATTTGCTGAACTTTGAACCAAGGGAATTGGTGTGTCCTGTCCCCCTGTTGTTTTTTTACCTTTCAGAGTACACTGAGCATTATGCAGGTCATTAAATCAAAACCTAATTTAATACAGTGTTCTCACATTCATATGAAAGCTGTTTGGTTTAAAGTAAATTGATGGTTTTCTTCTGTTGGCTGTGCTGCCAGATACAGAGGAGCAGTTGGATGTTAACTTGTGATCATATTCTTATTCCCTTACTCTTTGCTTTTCTGTTGTATTCTCCCACTGTTCATAAACACTTCTTTTCCATCCTAAATATAAATTTTCTGGTGTCTGAGGTGTTAGGTATTTTAGGTTTGAAATTACAGTAGCAAATAGCTGCTAACTAAAACACAAAATTAACTATCTGCTTAAATAGTCAATAGCTATATTTGTTCCACTCTGAGTCTTTGATACACTTTTTTCTTGTTACCTTAGAAATTTCACCTTTCTTCCATTCCAAATCTCCTCCCTCCATCCCACTACCAGAGGTTAAAATCTCTTAACAGAGAAAACCAAAATAATAAAAAAAGACCCTGAACAAAACAACCCAAACTCACTTCTAACTTTGACCAGATGATCACTGCAGGTCCCTTCCAACTGAAATATTCCATTCTATTTATTTTTAATTAAGGTAAAGAGGTTCATGTGGAATTCAGATCTGAAATTAACTCTTGAGACTTATGCAAGCACACTTACAATGTGGACTAATGTAACCTTAAAGTGACTCATAAATGGTGCAAAGTCATGAACTTTGAAAAGTGGAATTGTTAGTTTGCAAGTGACAGTCACTTCGGCTGTACTTAATGTGACTCCTTAGGGGAATTGTAATTAGACTTATGCTGAATTCCTGTACTTGTTACTCCCTGCTGGGAACTTCAAAGAGCATTTGTTTCTGTTAGGTTTGTGTTTTCATATAAAATTCTGCTGTACAAGTAGAAGGTTAAGCCTGTAATGTGCTTTTTAGGACTCCTTCTGTGCTGAAAACCAGGCAGTTTTATTTTGTTTGTAGTAACCTAACTTTGACTGAGAAGTTGCCATTTTCATTATTACTACAGAATAAAAATATTTTATACAAATGGATGTTGGTTGGTGTTTTAACTGTTTCTAAGTACCAAGTAGTGATCAGTGTGTTCTAAACCTTTGAAGATATCCTCAGAAACACTGCATCCAATTTCATGTTTTAGGGCTTGTTTGCCATCTGCACTAATGACAGAACAGACAGTGATGACACTTTCAAGGCTACTTATGCTCTCTTATGATTCTAAAATTATTTTTTTAAGAAAACCAAACCAAAACCCAACCAGGCACAAAACCCCCTCTGTCCACATGGATGGATCAACACCCGAGAGCCTTCCTGGGCAAAGCTTTGGAAGTTTGGCTCCAGAGGTGCTGAGTTACACCCCTGGGAGCTGGAGGCAGCCTGGGAATGGCTATTTCAGGGCAGTTTTTGTTCCAGAGCTCTTCCTGGTGGATCCTCCTCCTTCTGGCAGAGTTGGGGTGTCCCAAGCTGTGCTGCCACTGTGCCCTGGCTGGTGTCACAGGGAGTGAGCTCCTGCTCAGCCAGCAGCTCTCACACTCTGAGCAGAGTTCCTTGTAATTCTGGCAGAGCCCAAACAGCAGTATGGAAAAAAATATATATATATATATGCTGTGGAATCAAATAATCTTCAGACTGACTTTTACACTGGATTACAGCTGGATGTTTTCATGGGAAAGTGTTTTGTCACTTATTTGAAGCTTCTGTATCTTTATTCCTGAGATGTGCTGTGAATTTATCACATACAGAAGCAGTGGGATAGTCACAAATACAACAGACTTGTGAAAGGGCACAAAAAGGGGGAAAGCTTCTTCCTGAACTGGACTGCCAATCGGGTGTTTAAAATCTAAACAAGATTCTTTTCTACTTCAGTTTTGTTGTGAGCTCTGGTGTTAATTTAAAATAGAAGTTGAAAAAAATATATTTTTGCAATAATGATTCTGTGTGGATGCACAGGACAATATTGTCTTTAGATAAAGGGCTGCATTTCCAATATTTATATGTGTGAGACAGATAGATTAGCAGCTTTGTTGTGGCAAGAATGTTATGCTTTCAAAGTTATTTTGGCTTTTTTTTTTTCTTCCCTTATAGAGTTCAAAACAACAGATGAGTTGTGAAAGAGAACAGCTAAGGGTAAGTGCCATGATTTGCAAAATGTTCTGTTCCTTTAAAACATAAGCAGAATTTAGTCTGTGCTATTGACAGATGAATTACTTAATTTAGGAGGAACTTATTTAGTTCATTTGTTGCTTGTTGGTAAATATTGTACATCTTTCAGTATAAAGGAGCTAGATAGATGCAGGGTTGTTTTTTTTTTTCTGTAATGTGATGAGATTTGGCAGTAAAAATCTTCAGTAAAATCTTTGCCTTTTCGTGGGACCCCTGACACTCAGTGAGCTCCTCGTGTGCAGCTCCAGCAGTGCCCAAGGTCACTGTGCTTCCAGACTTGTCCACTCAGATTGTTTCCAGCCAGAGGAGTTTATCCTGTGATTTTATGTGGTGTAATTTCAGAGAGGAACCGGTGGCAGGGCTGTGAGGAGCTGATATTTCAGTGTCTCTTGGTTGGGCACCATCTGGAAGGGGATGGAGTTCCTGAGCCCAGGCTGCTGACCTCTCCATTTTCCCCTTTTCCTGTGTTAGAGTCACAGTGCTAAACAGATTTTAGTCTCTGCTGCCTTTAAATGCTACAGATCCCTGAAGATGCTTCTCCATTGCATTGATTCTAGTATTTGTTTGGGAAAGTATAAGAGCCTTTATTAACTAAAAGAAAAAAAAAAACAACAAAAAACAAAACCAAAACCACAAAAAACCAACCAACCAAAAGCTTTTTGGTCATCTGAGTGTTGCTTAATAGACCTGCATTTATTGATAGCACATGCTGAGTATTTACTTGAAATCCCACATGCAAGTAGAGAGGGAGAGGCAGGCCTGAAGGAAGGGTAAGTTTCTACACAAACAAAATCTATACAACAAAAAAAAAAAAGTTGGAAATAGAAAAAGCAGCTTTTTATTTGTTTGTTTGTTTGCTGTTTACTAAGCATCAGCAGTGCCTGCATGACTTGCAAGTATAAAGAATATACTTGTCTTAAAGTACATTGTGCAGTGTTCTTGCTCATCCAGCCATTCTTTAGATTAACTCCATCAACATATCTGGATGCTTCAGCTGGTCCTCACCACACTTGGAATGGGATTTTTGGTAAACAAGTTATGCAAGAACAATGCATCACATATTGTCCTCAATCCTTTCCTTGCTGCCATGTGACTGCATTGCATTGTACTGGAGCTGGAGTGACAAAGCTTTGTTTTATCAGCACTCATGTCTCAACAGAGCAGCTGTCAGAGCTAAAATATTGCAATAGTACCTGAAGGACAAGCTTTGCAAGAGGTAGCAGTGCCTTGAGAACAAAGAAAGTGTGCATTTCTTTTTATTGTTTTCATTTTCTCCCTTGAATGAAGGAAAATATTGTTATAAAATCTAACTTGAGGAGGCAATGAGCTCTTTGTCCAAGTAAATTTGTGTGTTTTTTCAAAGCAGTGGATAAGATGTGGTGCAGTGCAGAAACTTTCATGTGTGTTTCTATTCCAGTATTACACATTTATGTCTAACAAGGAGCTCAGTGCTTGGGATGCCTCTGTGGCATAGCAAAACGTGACACCTGAAGACAAAGCCATCTCTGTAACCTACTAAATTTACCTACATCTTCTCCCACAACTCCTCTGATGTTCCTGTTGCACTAAACACAGTTTCTGATGTAAACTCTGCTCCTGTCCCAGAGATGCCTCATGGCTTTCACAGCTTATCTGCTGTGACAAAAGGTCACACTGAAATGTCAATGTGCTGTGTGTGGACATGTTGCACTCTGAGCACTATGAGGGTGTCACTTGACCATTCTGCCACTTTTAGGTTGGCTCCTTAACTGAGCAGTGCTGATAGAGAAATGTTTCATGGCCTGAATCAGGTTTGGCAGGCCTGCAGTATTTTCTTTTGGGGTTTGTGATGTGCCATGAGTACTGGGATGTGAGGCAGCCCCTTCACAAAAGTGGTGTTTCATCCTAGCTGAAAGAATTGAAATAGAACAAGGAAATGGGATTAAAACAACAAAATGCCAACATCCTGTTGTTTGTTAAACTATATCAACCAGATTATTTTAGGTCATCTAATAATACAATAAAAAATGATAGAATATCTCCCACTTCCTTGCTAAGTCTCAGATGAAAATGTCTGCTACTCTTCTTTTTTGGTTCTCTAGTAATTCCTTAGTCTAAAGCCATAAAAAAGTTTCAGAAGCAAGGCTTGTAAAAAGCAAAATAGTGTAAATAAATAATTATTTATTCTTTATAATTAGTCATTATGATGCCTTGAGAGGCTATCTAGAAGAGAGGGTAGACAGAGTTAAAGGAATAAAGTAGGGATTTATTGAAGGCCTTCACAGGATACACCTTGGGCAGTACAAGAGCCTGGCCAAGGCTCTGCCCACGATGGACTCTGAGTTCTCACACTTTTATAAGGTTTGCTCCATTTCCATGTTGAGGGTAATTGTTCAATTCCAGCTCCAGGTTATGCAGTCCCATCCTCTCAGATTGCTCTCCTCAAGTGGTGTCCTTGGTTCTGGGGACAGGAACCAAGGGTTGTGGAATCCAAACTGGGAAAGGATGGTGTGGATTTTGTGTGGCTGAACTGTGAGGAGAACTTGCTGACACTTTATATGAAGCTCAGAATTACCCACTGATGCAGTACAGAATCTGGAAAATATGAGAGCTGAAACTTAAGGCATCAGTTGTGTGGCTGTAGAAAGAAATATCCAAGTCTGACTAAAATAATTTCCTCAGACATTTCTCACCTCTTATCTGTTTCACTGCATTATAAATTCTAAATATAAAGCAGCATGTCACTGTTCTAAAATAAAGCATTTAGAGTCATGAAACTCATTCATATTAGAGCCTCTGGCCCATTAGACATTTATAATGAATGATAATCCTAATAATTAAGGAAGTCTGTGCATTTTAACCCTTTTCTACTCAATATTTCAACTTCACAACAACCACAAGTGTGTAACTTATTTGTCCTGCCAACCTGGTACACTCCCCAGGTAAACATTAATGTCTTTACCTGAATGATTTAAAAGAGATATTATACAAAAACTATGAGACTTTTATCTCCATCAAGGCTGGTTAGGGTTTTTTAATTCCTTTTGGAAAAATAACTTAATCTAACTTTGGTGCATTTCCATTTGATTTTAAAAAATAAAGCATCAATGCCATTTTTCAAGTTTTACTTTCTCTTGGCAGTGATTTTCATTACAACGTGCTGCCTTGAATAATAATTATTTTCACGTTTCTTAATGTCCTTTTGCTTTCTAATCTGGTGTCACTTAAATCAAGTTATACTAAAAAGAGAAAAGTGTGTTTTTAAAGGCAAATTGACTCATCAGTATTGCTCTCCCCACCTCCCTCCACACACAGCACTTCATCAGTGTTTCCTTTAAAGAAAATAATGGTGCTCTTTACTCCCCTTCATTGTGTTTTGTGTTATCCAGTCCTGTTTATAAATCTCTCTTTGGACAGTCAAATCTCTTTTATAAATCTCTTTTTGGACAGTCACAGCCTCTCCTCCTCCCTGACTCTCTCTTTCTGCCCCTTGCTGCTCACGAGTGCCTGTGTGTGGTTGGCATCCTGGTGCATCAGAAATGACCTGTAAAGACACAGAGCTCTCAGCTTGCTCAGAATCATTTAAAAATGCTTTCCTGCTTGTATTTCAGCCCGAAAAACAGACTTTGAAGCACATGTAGTCCAGGTTATTTAAGGCTGTGAGGAAAATTGGGCTGTGAGCACTAAGCAGAGATTATTTGGAGAACATAAAGCTGTAAATAAGGGCAGTGCCAGCTCAGAAGTCTGTCTGCTGTTCCCACTGAACCTTCCTTGCTGCTCTGACTTGAACCTGGGGTGGTACTTTTCTTATCACAGCTAAGGACAGGCTAACTTAAAGCTTACAGAGCTTTACCCAACCTTCAGCTCATCGTTTATTGTTTTGTGTGATTAATTCAGTCTAACTGTTTAAAATGAGCTGTAGAAGAGAAGGCTTTTGGTCCTGATGCAGCAACACCAGATGAGCTCTCCAAGGTGGGCAGAGAGCAATTTTAAACTCTAACGTTGGGAGGCTTTATAAATGTTCCTGTGAATACCAATGAGGTCTAATGGTAAATGGTGTGATTAGCTTCCTTGATGTGAAATTCCAAGTGACCCAGTTGTTGCTCTAATTAACAGCTTCTTTCACATGTGCTTATTATCAAGATGCATTATATGCAGCCAGAGTTCCTTCTCTGGCCTGAAATACAGGCAGGGCAGGCTCCTACTGTCACCTTGTATTTAATATCAACTTTTATGTTTTTATACTGTTCTAATTTTCAAGGAGACAGAGAGAAGTTTTGCATTCAATATTGTTCTATTTGTCTTGTCTCTTATCTCATTTTTTTCTTAAATGAATTAAGGTGCAACATGCAGCAAAAAAAAAGTGTCAAAGTTACACCAGGTACAGAGAAAACAAAAGTAAAGGCATTTATGCCCAGCATAATTTTTAAGCAACACTGATCCTGCAGTATTTAGCTTTATTTCTGTCTTTATCCAGTGCATTAATTTATCAGGTTTGTAATGTGCTTAGCTGTATTGATGAAGGCTCTTGGAAACTTTTTTAAATGAACTTTTTGAAGCTCATTGTTGTGGCATTAGCTTTCCCCAGTGATTAAGAACAGTCCCTTGACATTTTTGTGTCCAGGGTTCCTCTGATGCACTAAGGAGTTACACTGTGATTCAGTGATAGACGCTAATTTTTTAATCAGTTTGAGCTGAGCAAAACCAAACAAATACCTGGAGAGAAGAGGAGAAAAGTGATTTGTTAAGTAGATATTATCTCAAGGGTTTTCTGAAATGCCTCAGGGTGATAGCAGGGCAATCCTTACCTGGTGGTTGGCCAAGAACCTCTGCTCTCCATCCACCTCTTCCCACACTGCACAGGAGGCAAGGAAATGGGTGTGAGCTTGTTTTGTTTGAGTCACTGATGTCATGTTCCCAGAGAGCAACATGTAATTCTTAGCATTTCTGCAAAACAGGACAGCTGGTAATAAAAATGTCACTTTTTGCCTTTTTCTCTGAAAACCTCTTGGTCTGCACTGGTGAACAGTGTGTGTGTGTTTTGCCTGGAAGAGTAATCTGGAACTACCAAGTTTTACATGTCCCTCAAGGAAAAAGGGTTCAAAGGGGAGATAAGTACTAAAGGTGGCTCAGCCCAGTGTGTTTGCTACTCCTCCTTTCCTTGGGAATTCACATGTGCTGCACTTGATGTGCCAGACAAGCGGCTTAGAGTGATCCTGCTGTAGTTCCTGTAGATATTCTTGCAGTGAGCTGTGTTCATCCTCCCTGTAGGTGTAGGTGGAGATACAGGTAGGTGAGATCAATGAGGAGATGTATTTTTGGTTCCTGATTTGGATCACACATTGACATGCAATGAATTTGGAGTATTCTCACTCAGTGTCTTACCAACTCTATTCCCAGACATTCCATAAAGAGTAATACACATCACAGCTCAGGAAAAAATATCTTGGAAATGAGATCTAAAAAAGACTGAGGAGAAAGGTTAATTGTAGGGATGTGATTTCATTTAAATTTTAACTTAGCTTGAAATAAACACGTGCCAAAAAAAAGACTAGTAGAAAAATGTAAATTTCAATTGCAGTCTTGCTTGGAAGTCCTGCTAAATTTTAGGAGCCTTCCCAACTCTAGTAACTCATAATGTTACTACATAAAGCTCCAATTTGCTGCTTCATATTATTGCAACTTAAGGCAAGAGCAAGCTAATGAAAACTGTTGAGGTTCATGTTTCAAGTGCCATGGCCTCTCACCACAAGGATTGTGTTCTCTTCAAATGCTGACTGCTAATGGGGCCCTTGGATCAAGAGAATTAAATATTTGCTGCACTTTGTTCACTGGTGGTGCCAGTCACTTCAGGGTGCTTTGAATTCTTTCAGGAATAGTTAAGAGGCCTTTAGGTAATGTCCTGACTCTGCTTTTGATGGAATGCTATTCAGAAAACTTTGCATTGCTGTCCTGGTGTTGTTTTGGCACCTCTCTCTGAGAACAGCAGGCAGAGGCTTTTCTGCTCTTCAAGCACCACTTTCTTTTGAATTCAACTTTGATTTTTGCCCCGTCAAGGATTTTCTCTGTGTGGTGCTTCATAATTGCTGGAACTGAAGGACTACAGCAATTTTTGGTGAGGCTGAAGCAATACTTGCACGAAGTACCTGTCTGGTTTGGGTGGCTTTTTATGGAATTCAGCAGCTCCTCAATGTGTGTTTAAACTTATATCTGTACACAGAAATCAGGGACAGGGAATAGTTCACTAGGGGTAATGAAGGTTCAGGAAGTGGAAAATTTATGAAAGGACAGAAGGTAATATAATTAGACAGTTTAAGGGCTGCTGAGACAGTACCCAAAATAAATTCAGTATCCCAGTGCTCTCTTCCTCCTGCTGCACAAACACGAGCAGTGCCCAGTCCTGGACCCAGTGTGGATTTGGGAACAGCTCCTGGACTCAGAACAGCAACTTGAGGTTCAGCCTTTGTGCAGGGAGTGCACACAGCTCCTGCTGCAGAGCACTCGCTGTGAGCAGGGATGCTGGCCTAGAAAAGAAGAAAGGTTTTCTTGCTTAGTTTGTGTTTGTTGAGAGGGAGCTCTTTTTTCACACAGCTTTTGTAGTTTCTCTTTGATCATCTGGAAACCAGACCTTTGAGTGCACAGCTTTAACAGTGTTTATACTATCCTGACTTATTATTTCAACCTCTGCTGTTGCTGAGGCAATTTGACTGGCAAAGATCATGGTCCCTTTAGTGTCACACCTAATTCAAGCAGGAAATGCTGTCTAGTTTACAGTGCAGTTTGGAGGGTTTGTGGGGTTGGTTTTTTCTTTTTTCTTGGGGTTTTGTTTGTTTGGGTTTTTTTTTTTTGTTGTTGTTGTTGTTTGGTTTTTTTCTTGGTCGATTTGGGTTTTTTTGCAAGTTTTGGGTTGCTGTTGTTTGGTTTTTTACCCCCTGGTGTTTCCATGAGTCCTTTCTGGCTTGGGTGAGGGTTTTGTGGCTTTGCATTAGTAGTGCTGTTGGCTTGAACTATTTACTTTTCTTTTGCACTTGGGTGAAAAAAGTGAAAACCCAGGAAAGGCTTTCCAGCTGCAGGTAGCTGGGTTGTATTTTTAACACCCTCTTTTGTCCTTCTGCATGGTGGAGTTCTATTCTCATTTACTCATATATAAAAGAACAGACAGAGCAACAAGATTTTTCAAGGGAACAGGAAAGGCACTGAAAATGTGGAAAGAACTGAAAAAAAACCCCAAAAAATTACATGAACAATCCAAACAATGTGGTATTATAGGGACAAATATTCACTGAGCCACATTGTATTCTTTCAAGTACAGAGAATGAAGGAATATTGATTTTAATATGGCTATCATGTCCTTGTTTTGATGTTTATGGTCTTTTTCTGTTCTGTAAAATCTTTCCAAACTTTACTTGTTTAAACTGGTCAGGTGTGCTGCTCTACAAAACCATTTCATTATGCTTTTAAAGAGGCTGCCAATGTTTTTCAAAGCACCAAAATTACACGGAAAAATAAATTCACCTTAAAAAAACCCAGAAATGAATTGCTATTAATATGCAAATATTTACATACTAGTATGTATTTGTATTATACATATCTATAAATACAGTTAAGGATCCAGTCCTTCTGACTTGTGGTTGACATGCACATAAACCACACTGTTGGATAAAGAGAGAAATCTTGGTTTTGGATATGTCAGGATTTTAGAAGTCTGTATTTGTTCTTAGTAGTCTGTATTTGTTCTTAGTCTTGACGTTTTTAGTAGAGAGAATATGTGAACTGTAAGTGTGCTCTGTTGCATTCTGCAGCAAAATCCCAACTTGTCCTGAAAGCCAAGTCTTTGTGTTCAACAGGAATGGCTTTCTTGGTACAAAATCCCCAAAAAAGCCCTCCATGTAGTCCCCAGGAAGCAGGATAGAGAAATAAAAACACACAAACACACTAAATTTACATTTTATCAAGATGACAATAATTTTGTGCCATCTTGAAGTTCTGGGCTCGAGAAGGAGCTATACTTAGTGTTGGAAGAAAAGGGAAGTACAGAATTTTAAAAGCACTTTAGTTGACTCATTTTTATTGTTTTCACAAAGGCTTGCAGCCAAAAATTGCTTAGGAAGAAAGTGTAATTTCCAGAGTTTCACCCTTTTCCCCGTGCGGGCCTGGACAGGCTGGAGAGGTGGAGCCAGGTTCAAGGTCCTGCCCCTTGCCTGAGACAATCACCAACCTCAGCAGGTACTGGGGACAAACTGATGAGAAATGGAAGAAATCCCGAGCTGGTGTTTTCATATTTGCACCATGGTATCTGGAGGATCCATTTTATGAGCCAGGAAGTCAAGAAAGGCAGGAATGCTCTGCTGATTTTTAGCATCTTTGTTGTTTCTCACCCCTGGGAGAAGCTGACCTTGTTTCAGGAATGTTTTTCCTCCACATCTGTGTGCTGTTGTGTACTTTGAAGCTTTGATCACCTCTGTTTTCTTTAAAGACAGTGTGGCTTAGGGAGAGGGAGATATAAAACCAAAGTGCATCAGATCACAGGCATTTTCTATGCCCCACTAATACCAGAAATTTGAGCCCTTCCTGTGAAGGAGTGGCTGCAGGTGTATCCCAAGCATGCAATCAAATGCCACACAGGCTGTTATTCATAGGTAATGGGCAAAAATACAGAGGCACTCAGTGCTCACGAGTTCCATTTCCACATTTCCCTTTGATGCAGTAGTTATCTCTGCCTTTGGATTGTTAAGATCTCTTTGAGTACAACACTGAAAGTGAAAGGAGTGGTGTTCATCTCAAGGTCACTCTGGTACTTGAGAGCAGCTGCCCTCCAAAGAGCACATAATGAAGAGTTTTATTACCTTTTGGTTGGTTTTCCCTACGTGCTGTAGATTGCTTCATATGCTATCAGCTCATTTCTCCTTTTTTTCTTTTTTTTTTTCCCCCTCCTCTGAACTACTGCTTTCTACTACTGTTTTCATCATTGTTAAAAATCATTTATATAGCACCATAAATTACAGGCACTTTACAAGCAAGGAGTAAGCTACTGCCTTTGCCCCAAATACTTTATGGTTCAGATACATCTTTGATATCTGGTGTACCTTTTTTTTTCACTTAACACACAGCCTGGGAATTTTAAGGTAGATTGCATTAATCTCCTGTTTTATTCCCACCATTTTTCATGATCAAATGATGGTGAGGGCCTTTCTGTGATGCAGATAACCAATCATCTGTTTGCTACTTCCCATAAAGGCATTGTAAACATTCTCCTTACTGAGAATTCCAGGCACATACTTTTCTGCTCATACATTTGCATCTAAAACCTGTAGGCACTGGAAAAGACAAATCCAGCCTTTTGATAATTTAACTCCCCCCTTGTTCTTTTTTTCTTGACACTCTGACTGGCATTTCCCATTTTTTGGAATGAAATCTCCCAGGAATTTTCACGTGATATTGCCACAATGCCCAAGGAAAAACCTGGCAGCATGATCTTTGAAAAGTTAGTTTATTTTTTGGAGTTTTGGCTCAATTATTAGGCTCCCAACTCCAGGATATCTCATACCTCATCTACACTCGTGCTTCCACTAATGCAGATATATAAAAACTAATTGTAGCTATATTTTAATTTGAAATTAGGATTTTTTTAAAATGTTTGCCTGGATGATAATAGTCCAAAATATATTGGACTCTCTGTTACTGTAATTATTTACTATTCTCTTCCACCTTTAAACACAGATTAAAAAACCAACAGCTGTAAATCTAGGAAAAAAAAAACATAAATTCATTTAACAATCTAATTTTCCCTAAGCTCTTGAAATGTGCAGGTCTTGGGTGCTGGGCACCTTCCCAGTGGTGCTCAGCTGCAAATGTGGAGTCCACTGTGGGATTGTGGTGGTTTCTTTCAGTTATGATGGTCTTGTATCCAGAGTCTCTATTTTATGCTGAGAAAAAGTAAAATATTTTTAATATTAATCAATGTTAAAAATAGATCAAAACTTTTCTCAACTCATTTGTATACAAATTTTGGGTTTTTTTCACATCAGAACAGAGCAATCATTGTGTACTAGCATGGCCATGAAGTTCCTTCTGGTTTGAAAATCAGATATAATGGCTGAAAGCAATTAATCTCCCATATTCTATTCAGTATGTTAAAATTGTAATTCTGAGCCAAAAATTTTAAGGAGGTTTTTTTCACTAATTTCTTTGAGAATGTATTAGAGACTCCAAAATAATATATAATGATACTAGGTTTACATTGAAATCTCAGGCTTCTGCAATTTTTAGAGAACTCTGTGGCTTACATGATACTAAATATATAATGATGTGAAAAACATTGGCTTTTATTTAAAAAAGGTTGAAAGGAAAAGAAAAAAATCATTTTTCAAATTGATTAATGAAAATATATTTCTGTGTCTTATTCAGAATCATCCAAGCTTTATTTTGAAAGTGCTGGCAAACACTGAAGTTATTAAAAAGAGAATAAAGGTCAGTGAGTGTGCATCTGTAATCATACTACCGTCAGTGTGGCAATCTAATCTAGAGGAAATTCAGTTGAAACAAAGATTTTTGAGGTTATTCCAGTAAATAACAAAAGCAGATTGATGTTCCTGTGTGTTTTTCAGAACTGAACCCCACCCAAGTGCTTGCAGTGTTTATTTTGCTGTGCTGCTGGCACTAAGGCAAGGTATTGATACACTATTGATATTGATATTGAAATGCATCATGTGGGCACCCAACCTCTGCCCTGCTTAGGTCCCTGCTGGGAGTGCCTTTCCTTGGCCAGGTGGAGGAAAGGATGTGAAATTCTTGGAATTGGGTTGGAATTTGGAGCATAGAAATAGTCTTAACAGGTGTATGTCCCTGACCTCAGTGTTTGCATTTCCGCAGCCCAGAAGGGTTTAATTCAGTTTTAACTCGGCGTGTGAACGTGGAGACTCACTCAGAACTGAGCATCCTCCTTCAGGGCTCAGAGGAGAACACCAAATATCACCTCTGAGAGGCCAGATGGGCTTTGTGCAACCAGATCCTGCAGCCCAGAGCCTCCCTGCCTGTGAAGAATTCCCTCCTTTGAAGCGCAGGTCAGGATGGAAAACAAGCCCTGCTTGTTAGCCCTGTGCTCGGAGTGTAATGTGTTCTTGGGAGACAGTAACTCAACAGAAGCAGGGTACCCCATTCTGAATGGGATTTGTCATATTGGCACATGACATTTCATGTTAAAAATAAATAAAATCAAAGCATCTTTTGAAACGCTTTAACATGGTTTACTTGCAAAGCTCAGTTTGCCAAGGTGCAGTGGCTTGGCAAGG
>WBNP01003061.1:136470-146896 GCA_013401095.1 Passerina amoena | reverse complement strand
ACAGGTAGTTAATGAAAACGACAGGTGATTACAACAACAAACAGTTACAACTCCACCCTGGCAGCAACTGGCCGCACCTGTGAACTCTGCAACCTTTTAAAAAATGGGCAGCTTTTCTACTCGTAACACCACCAAGCTTCTGTCATGGGAAGTGCTTCAGAGCTGGGCACCAGCCCTGGGCTGCAGCAGGATGGTGTGTTGGTGATTTGTCTCTGATGGAAGGGAGGAACGACCACTCCTTGTGATGCTACTGCAGAATCTCTCTCCCGAGGGGGGAAAATTTCAGCTTTCACACATGCACAAAGTATTATCAGCCTGGACTAGCAGAAGAATCTACATTTTGGTTTGAGAGAGAGGTTATATTTCCAGAATGTCACTGTTTTCAGACCAGGGTGTAATTTGTTTTGTTTGTCAGTGTCAGTACCTGTGCATTGGCTGTTGGAAATAGTTAACTTTGCATTTTGTTGCTGGGAAAGGAATATCCAACTGACGTGAACCATGAACCCCCTAGGAAAATAGAAAATACATAGATTCAGAGCATCTCAGAGCACCAATTAAATATTTAGTGTACAGGCTGGATCCCTCCTAATGGAGAGTGTCTGAGGTAAACACAGCATCTCTAATGTACAATCAATTTAATAACAGAAAGGACTGGCAGCTTGTGGAAGGGGGAGAGGATGTATTTTGATTTCAGGCAGAAGAACTGTATGAGAAGTGAACTTTTAAATTGTGAGAATGAATATTCAGGCAATCCAGCTTTGGTTTGCTGAAGGAATTTCTGATAGAACTGGAGGGCAGTGGGGGAACGTGAAGTACTCATAGGTTTGATGATTACCTGGTGGTGGCTGTGCAAGTGGGTCTGGAAGCTGAACACTGTCATTGTTTGTAATGCTTGAAACGTGCAGGGAAAACTATTCTGAATCTGACCTTTTGCAAGAAGCTGGATACTCCCAAAAATTTTTTAAGACCAGGAAAAATATATTCCTGATGTGGGGACATTGGAAGTGGCGCAGAGACCTGGTTATCAGGGCTATCACAATCTTCTGTCCCAGAGTGTTCCTTGGAGCAGTGCTGGGTGCATTTACCAGCTGCTCAACTACTACAACTCCTTTAGAGTTATGTGGCATTTAGCTTTCTTCTAGAAACACCTGTTCTTCAAAACCAACCATGTTCTGTTTAAAGAAATCCTAGAAATGAGTCTTGGTGCTTTGAAGCTTCCAGGGTGAACAAGAGCAGACCATGGATAGAATGCATGGATAGCTGCATTCACAGCCATTCTCAGATGCTCCAAGATGCCAGGAAGACATTCCCTCTGCCAGACTGCCAGGAAGCCCTCTTCATCTCATTTTGTCTCCTGGCATGCCCTGGGTTCCCTCTCAGGGTTTGGACTGATGGACAGAAGTTTCCCAGTATTTTTGAAGTGATGTCAACATGATTTGAGGCCACTTCTGAAAGTCAGAACCATTTGGCCATGCATGTGCGTACAGCACGTTGCATTATTTTTGGGAAAGCACTGATGCAGCCTTAATTATCGTCTCACTACTTATTTGTCTTTAATACACAGATATCAGATTTCAGAAAATATCAAGTGTTTCTGGAAAAACAGTCTGAGACCTATTAAAGGTACATGTTCTGTGAGTCTCATGGTAGGAGCCAAAAAAAAAAAGAAAAAGGGCAATGGAGAAAATCTGCAGACATCAAGATGATGGAGAGGGTCCTACAAGTCACAAAATGAAAGGCAGGCATAGATGCCCAAAGTGTTTTTGTGGTCTGGAAGGCAGCCAAAGAGGCATTGATTTATTAAAGAGCAGCCTCACGGCTTCCTTTTCTCTATGTGATGGTGCCATTAGAGCTCCTCAAACAGTCTCTGATTTCCTTGAGAATGAGCAGTAGAAGATGCTGAAGACAGTTGTTGTTTCCAGGCAGATGCCACTGCCAGACCATCACTTTGTGTGTACCTGGCTGGGGAATTGGGTGTGTAAAGTGGGAGTTTCTGATTGTTAAACACAGCCACTACTTGTGCAAGAAGTACCCCAGCAGTTGTGAGGGTTTTACACTCTGCATTTGTGATGTGGTATTAAAAAAACCAAATTTAATGAGACGGCAATAGTGACACACCAATTGTCTCAAAAATGGCAAACTCAGCTGTTTTGTTAATGGAGTTAAGTCAGGGCTGTCCTTGTGCACTGCTAATACCCTGGCAGTGATTAGCACCTGTAGCATCAGCTTTTTGTCTGCTTTTGTAGATATCTCAATCCTCTTATGTAACTCCTTTTTCCTCTTTTCTCTCTGAATAGCCAGGATTAGTTTTGTAGTTTTCCATTCCTTGCCCCTGCAGTGCCTCCCTGAAGCCCTGTCCCTGTCCCCGTGTCTCCTCATTTGTCACTTGTCCATGGGCAGCACCTCCACCAGAACACTGCTGCAGAGGCTTTTCTGGTGCTGTGAGCAAATCTGGAGGTGCTGCCCAGCCTCACTGGTTCTGCTGCTGTTCCCTGGATTTCAGGTGCCAGAGGAGCAGATTTTTCACCTTTTTGATGGCAGGGTTGCTGTACAGTGGTGCTGCCATCAGCTCTGGGAGCAGAAGTGTGCTCAGCACACGCTGAGGATGTGCCTGTCCCTCACCAAATCAAAACACTGATACAAGCCAGCCCCAGTGAGGAGGCTGTTCTCACCTTGTTAAAAAACAAGCGAGAGGAGAAGACAGAGCATGAATTAGTTTTGTCAGATCTATAGTCAGAAATAGCAGCTGATAGGTTTGCTGTGATAAGCTCTGTGTGATGGCTCTGCTGAAAGGTAGGCTGTTCCATGATTTACTGAACTATTAGAAGTGGTAAAACTGATCCATTTGTTATCATCCAGTGCATAAAGACTTCAGGATTTAAGGAGCCTGCACTAAATAACAAAGCAATTTATATACTCATAAACTGAAAATTACAGGGAAGAAGTCCTTAAGTCATTGGTAATAGGAGCCTTTTATCATATTAGTGATGATTACCAAATGTTAACCCCTACTCCTGTTTTTAAAACCAAATCTTACCTTACAGTAGTTGCAATTACTTAAAGAACTCCTAGAGACAACTTTGTATTGATTTATTATGCCAGCGTGGCAAGTTTTATTTATTTATCTGAGCGCCATCCCTCTCCCAGCCCATCAGGTCCCTGCATCAGCTGGTGTGAGCTGATTGATGGTTCTGCCAGCCCAGCATGGGGCTGATGTCACCTGAGCCATGGGATGAGCTGCCTCCACTGCTGGGGAGCACATCTTTACCCAAAGCAAATTTGAGTGTCATATTTTCAAAAAGAGATTTTTTTTTTCTGTGCGTCAATAACTAGATAATAGTTAGCAATAGTTGGTTTCAGATGATTCTGTTCTAAGGAGAATATAATTATGTGTCCTACTGTGAAGATGGAAATGCATTATGAGATTGTGAGTTGTCTTTGTGTTCTCTTGAAGCAAAGATTTTATGGGCATTGGAAAGGAGATGTTGACTAAAGCTAAGCAAACATTTGCCTGGAGGTAATTTTACTGATGACATTAGTTTCTTTTTTCTGCTCCAGAGTGTCCTGAGATACTTAATTCATTCAATTTCACTCAACCAATCTAAGTTCTCAAGGAACAGATGAATTGAGAGCCACTTGTTACCAGTACTCAATATTTGATATCCAGCTTGCTTTATTTAAATGTGAATGATTACATGCTGAAACAGATTTGTTTCTTTTTGTGAGCTGTATAAGCAGAGAATCTAAAATCCAGATTTGCACACACTCCTGGGTGTTGTCTAGAAGAAAATTGGAGAGCCATACTAACATTTCAGGGAATTCAGTTAAAACTCTTTTCTTGCAGAGGGTAAATTCTGATCCCACTGCCCTTGTGTTAAACTTTCCCTTCAAAGACCTTATTTAAGTAAATTGAAATGCATCATCAGCCCACAGTAACACTGATCAGACTGGAGTCCAGCTGACATCCTGAAACCAGGAGGGATTATGTGAGGTTTTCCTGTGCTGCCAGGGCTATCTCTGGCAGAACTGTTGGCTGAGTCTGTTCTCACCAAAGAGAGTGAAGAAGTAGCACCTGCCACTGAAATTATGGGTATGGATTGATTGTTACCAACTGAACAATGATCACTAATAATTTGGGTTGGTTATAATCACTTAGTTACCCTGAGTTTTGTCAGGATAGGATGTTTGAGTGTTGGGAGAAATGAGCCAGGCTTTGTTCCAGACACATCACAAGTGAAGTGTTTGTACCAGACAGAGGGGCAGACATCTCATGGTGTTCTTCCCATCACTTTGGGAAGCTAAGTGTTAGGAAAATTAATCCACAAACACCAGAGGTTTATGTCCAAAAAGGAGACAGAGGAGTCCTTTTACTTTATTTGAATAAATTCCCCTGGGGTCTCTCCAATTTTTGGGGGATGCAGCCTCCTTTTTATCCCAATTTCCCAGCCACATTTCCCTCCTCTCTTTCCCCATTGGCTGAGGTACTTGAGAGGTTCAGACTTCCCAGAACACCTGGTAACAGAGATATCCCTCTAATGTATAACCCTCCCTTTTCATTTTTAATTCTTATGGAATTCAGGGGTTTCTCTTCCCCATTGTTTCTTTCATCTTTCACTGTCTAATTTCATTTATCAGCCAACCTAAAATTTATTTGTAAAAGCAAATATCTTTTTCCATTCATCAATCAGTGGAATCCTTCCCATTGTTTATCTCCCAGTGCTGGTTTTACCTACCAGCAGACCCACAGCTGGTTTGGAAAGGCAAATCCACTGTTCCTCTCATGAGGAAAGGGAAAGCAAAGTTTCATGTGGCTGGTTCTGTGGGCAGTGACCAGCTCTGTGCATCCCACACATGTGCCATGGAATGTGGGATTGTCCCCTTTGGACTGTGCCCTGAGCACAATTGATCTCGGCCACCAATCCTGACTGGGGGTTTGAAATTGAGCTGAGCTTTAATGACCAGGCTGTTGGCTGGCTGCTCCTCAGGCTTTCCTGGGACAGTATTCTGACCTTGCTGTAGAGCAAATGAGCACAGAAACCAATTTCTTGCATCAAAAGTGACAGAAAGGCTAAAGCAACAGAAATTAATTGAAAATGGGAAAAAAAAACAACCAAAAAAAACCCCAAAAAACCCCCACAAAAGCAAAATCTGTATGTTGAAAACACAGAGTTTATAAACTAACTGAGCTGTTTTTATAAATACAGAGTTTATAAACCAACATAAAGTTGCACTTCAGTTGCTCTTTTGCATTTATCTGAAATCCAAAAGGAAAAGCCAGAAAAAATACAGCAAAACCAACCCCCTTACAACTGCAGGGACACAAGAACAGATTAAGGACTTTTTTGTTTCCATACCTCATAACAGTTTGCAGTTTTTCATTTCATATGCAGCCATAATAGATGAGGCTGTTAAGGTGTGGAAATTAAGCACAAACACAAATATTTCTAGCCTTCTAAATGCTTCAAATTATTTTTTGTATTCTGTGTAAATTATGTGAGATTTTAGCGTTGTTGCAGCTCATGTATCATGTGCATCATTTGTATCTTTTCTTGGGGAAGTTGAAGTAAAAGAAACCAGTTTATTACCAGTAACGGCAGTGTAATCATTACCAACACATTCCCTCCCTCCTTTATTAGGCTTTTTGGTTTTTAAGAATTATTAAATCCCTCTGGTTTAAATTTGGAAGAACAGAGATGTTAGTTGAAAATATAAACTCATTAAAGTCCGTAAGTTTTGTCTTTGCCATCCTTTAGCCAAATCTATGATTTTGATACCCTTCTATATGGTCATGCAGCACCTAGAAAAACAGATTATACCACCTAGCACTGAGCTTGTTTTAGTATTCCTGCAGTTCCTAGGAGTCTTATATCCCTTGCTAAAGGAGGAACTTAGTGTGCATTTTCTTATCTGCCACTGCAGTAAGCAGCAATATCAGTGCTATTTCCAATCTTCTGTGTCATTAATAAATATGCCAAGATATGTCTGTGAATTATGGTTCTTTAATAAGGTAATGGAACTCCTAGAATCTAGAGCTTGATTTTTTAGAAATGGGAACTGTTTAGGTGCCAATAAGAATGTGCTGATCACGTATATAACTAATCTTGATTAATTATGAGTACAAATTTTATTTGTTACTATTACCAAGTATTTTTATCTACCCTTAGTATCTCAGCAATCCCTCGTGATTCTGTAGGGAAAATAAATGAGATTCTGATTGATTTTAAAGGTTCAGGCTGTGGTACAAGCTCCCACAGCAATGCTGGTGCTGAAGCTGTGACAGTACCTGAGAGCCCCATGTGAGCATCTTGGGGAGCATCAGGGTCCTGGGCCATTACAGCAGCAAATAGCAAACACCCAGATTGGTGACAGAGTTTCTGGCTGCCTGTTTTTTAAAAGAACACCAAGGTTCTCATTGATTTCAGTAGCCTTTGACCTGAACCTGATGTCAGCTCTCCTGGACCAGCCTTTGTTAAAATGATTGTGGTCAGTACCTTCAATTTACTTTTTTCACATTGTTTGCAAATCCAGAACATGTAAGAAGTGACCTTAGCAAAGAGGGTTCAGTTTAAACTTCAGCCATAGGTGCAAAAAACAGAGTAATAGATCTGTTTTCAGTCTTTTTAAATCCACATTTTTTCTACCTGCACAGGAACTACAGCTGATCTAACAAAGTATTGAAAAATATCTGTGGGAAAAATAGAACACTTCAAATGAATGGTATTGTACAGCAGCATTACAATTTGTTCCTCTTGTTTGGAGGAATAAGATGTGAAGAATTGGCTGAGTAACCAATTTAATAATGAAGAGAATTTAGAATACAAAGAGAGTAGTTGAAAGCCTTGGGACATCATTCCCTGAAGTTTCATATGCTGCCTGTGCTATGCTCCAAATCAGGGAAATTTTGATACAGAAGTGATTTATAGGCAATACCTGTGCACAGTCTTTTATCACATTAATAAAATCTTTAACTAGCCTTTGACAATTCTAAAACCTCCTGTGTTCAGTTGAGGTGCACAGACAGAAAGAACTGCTGGCTGGCAGATGTTCAGATACATTATCAGAAAATGTATTTTCAGCCTAACCAGTATAATGTAATTCATTCTAACATGATATTTCAGGTTTATTTCAGTGTAACTGACTACAGAACACAGGAGACTCAAGGAGCTGAAGCTGCTCAGCTTAAAGGTGACTGGGTTAGGCCTGGTACAGAGCTGAGTATTGGTGGCTAGACTGACAGATCATTTAAACAACTCAAAACTGGAAACAAAAGGGTTTTCTTTTCCCTCTCGTAGGCTGCCCAGGTAAAGGAAGGGGCTTTATTTCATGAGACTGCACTAAACTTATATAAATGTTATTGTCGTTGCACATTACATTACAAATTATCACTTTAGGAATTGCTGTGTTCAGTCTTTGCCTTTTGCCTTCACTAAAAGAGGCAACAACATTTTGGCTGGCTGTAGTATTTTACAGATGAAGCACAAGTAGCTCTGTGTGTGTGTGTCTGTTTATCTCTATAAACTTCTCTGTTGAAATCTTAGCGTGAGGTGCCACATGAATTGATTGCTTCATTTTGCTGTTTAATCAGCTCTGAACTGTCAGTGCCACAGCAGATATTTTTGCTTGGACTTCACCCTGGTGGCAGATTCCAGTTGGTTTAGTGCTATGCATTTTAGTTTGCTCCCCCCAGTCTTGCTTTGCTGTTGAATCTCCTCTCTATGGGCTGTTTCAGCAGGTGCCTCTCCATTTGCCACTTGCCCTGGTACAATTCAGTTTAAGTATTTTAATTATTTAGGTGACATTTTACCTTGAATGCTCAGGCTGAATATGTGAATGGGTTGGAGTCTTTAGGTAAAAAGAACGGGATAATTTTAATTTTTTTTTAAAGTGAGAAGTTTGTGATCAAAGATAAGAAATAAATAGTCAAATATAGAAACAAAGCAAAATTTCTGTTTAATCTCATTCCCATCACCATTTTTTATCTTATCTCTTCAGTAATTATTGGTTTATGATATGGAGTTGATGCACTTGATAAAGAGACTCTGTGAATAGCTCTCCACATCAGTTCCCAAAGTGCACCACTTCACAAGGCCAGGGATGATTGTCAAAACCGATAATGCAGCCTTAAAAGTAACTAAGACTTGTTTCTTTTGCATCTCAAAATTGTTTCTCACCTGAGGATGATGCTAATTGATTTACTAATTATATTGTGTGTTTTAATGAGATGGGTTAAATGAGTTAAAAGTATTTTCTTGTAGGAAAGGGTAAAAGTCCAAGTGTCAATCAAAAAAAACTCGAGTCCCTTGCACGCTCACTCATTTACATAATGTACGTTCAACTTTAAAAAAAGAGCAAAAGATGCAGTTCTCTAGTTAACCTTTATTAAATATGCAAATAACAATCATAACTTTGATTTTGAAGTATCTATTACGGTAAGAAAAAAAAAAAAAATCCTACCAAAAATAAATCAAATTAGCCCAAACCCTTCTGCTGTGGTCTGATTTACTGTTTGCACTCCCTGTTTCTGGTGCTGGCAGCAGGAGGAGCAGCAATAACACAGTGGAGACAGTAGATGGCTGTAGAAAAGTGTGTTGAGCACTCCTGTGTGAGCGTAATAAGATTGGGAAAGGCCTTGACCTGACTGGATGCAGCTTTTATCTGAAGTACATTTAAAGAGATAAAGGAGAAGCAGGGTGCAGTACATGTTCCTTTCTTTTCTGTAGGAGCTTTGCTTTGAGTTTAAAAATTTCTCAAATGCGGGATTTGTGAGCTGGGTCCTTCAGCAGGGAGAGGTAAATGGCTCCAGAGCCACCAGAGTCACTCTGAGGATTCCCCCCCTCCCTCAGGGCGTCTTAGAAATCCTCCTGTAAAATTCCTACAGAGGGGGCGTCTGTAGATCCCATAATAATAATCAGGAAGTGGTATATTCCCATTTATTTATTTATTATTACTTTTTTTTTTTTTCCCCTCCCCCCCCCCCCCCCCTCCAGTGTAGTTGGCTGCCTTTAGTGCACGGACCTGCTCATTAAATAGATACACCAAGAACTGTTACCTAAGCAAGCTTGACAGTAAAGAAAGGACAGACTGAGTTAGGGAGAAAAAGGGAAGAAAAAAGACAGCCTGAAGCAAGTCACTTCACACGCAGAAAGAGCCACTGAACGAATGCTGTTCTCATAAACAAACTAAAAAAAATACCTTGTATAAGAAGAGAACTGTGAGGACTTGACAGAAAAAAGGCAAGATTTTCTACCCACTGTTTTCAGTTTTCCTTCCAGACATACTTGGTGAAGTAAGGAGACTTCTGTTTGCTGACAGAGCCCTTGATTTCTTTCAAGATGATGATGTATTTGTGGGTAGGTAGTGTCTCTCTCCATGTCAATCTTTTGTTAATAAATGGACTTTGGGAGCGTGGATTTTAGCCTGTAGTTGCAGCATGTTTTGTGCTATGGGAGGTGTGTGTGCTGCAGGGGAGCGTGGCTGGGGTGCAGTACCTGTGCTTGCATTTCCAGGCACAGTTTAAACAAACCGGGTCATTTACTGAAGCTGGGATTTATTTTCATGATTTGCAGGATGTGGCAGGGTGCACTGCTTTCTTTTCAATGCCTTAGAACATATTGCAGTCGTGTGAGATTCACTGTGGGGTTCAGTTACAAAGCGAACGCTGCATCACTTGTGGCTGCTCAGAATTTGCTTTCTTTGTAAGAAATGAAACAATCTTAATGTGATTAAAACTTCTAATGTGTGTTACTTAACCCAGTTGTTTTATACTAATTGTCACAGTCTGTCTTGGCTTTTGAAGTTTCTGGCAATTAACAACAGCAGATAAATAGATATTGTGTTCCTATTTCTGTGATTATATATTCAGCATTTTATATTCAGCATCCTTGCAACAAAATCTGCTCACCTTAAAAATAATGTTGTGTTGTGGCATGTATGTTTTGAATTAGTAAAGCTCTTAACCTGTGTATTCATCCAGGTTTTGATACAAAATGTTTTATTTCTTAGCAAAACAAACCCACAAAGAAATCACTGAACAAATCTGCATACTTAAAAGCTTTTCTGTGTTCCTCTTCAAAGCCAGCACATCTTCTGGGAAAATATTTTAAACTAATCTCATTTGACAATCTATTTATTTATTTAATTTAAATGTATGTAAAAATAGACAAGTGTGCAGCTAATCTGGGCCACCTCTGCAAAACAGGCTGCAGAGGAGCAGCACTGAATTCTCAGAGATATTATCAGAAATCACTCCTTCTCTTTTTAAATCACTCGTGGTTCATGCTGTAAATCTGCCTTTATGCTTTCTTCTCATTTCTGTTGACCCTCCACTGTATCTTAGTAACTTTTGCAAAAGGCACTGCATGCAGACTGTAAAGTTTGTTTTTCCAGTGCTTTGACCTGTGCTAGGTTTCGGGAGCTCGCCAATCAC
>WBNP01003061.1:112280-133017 GCA_013401095.1 Passerina amoena | reverse complement strand
TGAGCTAAGCTGAAAGAATAAATGACTCTGCTGAAAACAGTCAGAGGAACACTTCAGCAGTATAGATTTTATTGCATAGAATTATTGAGTAATCAAAGTATTTAGATCCTATTAGTTAAGAAAAATCAAACATATTAGCAGAAAAGCTGCAGCTATCTTCAGAGTCAGTGATTCTCATTCTGCTTTCCACTGAGACCTTGAATAAAACATGCAGCTTCATCCTCTGCATCTGACTGCCTGACCACTGTTGTTGAATAAATGTGTACCTTTTATTATTAACATAGAAAAATACAAAATGATTTCATAATAGAGTATGCTGATGTGAATAGTAAGGATCTTCAAGGGTACCTGGCTCAATAAACTTGAATAATGAAGTATTGCAATTTATAAATCTATAGTCTTGATGGCTAAAATAAAAGGACTGACAGAGGTGTTGAATGAAAATAGGATTACAATTAGTTATGGAGGAATCTAAGACAATTCTCAGTAGGCTGTCTTTATGCATCTATTGGAACACACACATACTTGGCTTAAAATCATATCTATAATGCCTCATGTTGTGATGACAAAGCTAAAAATCATACCAGCATGCAAAGCATGAAGACATTCAGCAAAATCACCGTTTTTAGTATGAAAGGAGAAATGAAACAGAAGAGAAAAACAATTCCAGTTCGGAATATTTGACAGTAACTTTTGGTCATTGGGTACGATCAATTCTTGTGGGGTTTTCTTGCCCCGCTATGATATTTTGTAGAACACCATTCTGTTATTAATGTGGGGTAAGAATGGTAAGAGAACAAATCAGGATGATGCTCTGTTATGTCCAGCACTGCAGATGGGCAAGCAAACCAGTTTTGGTTTGTAAAAGCAATGTACATTCCTTTAGAGACCAACACACATGAGTGTTTGATGAAACTGAATTTAAACAGGATCAAACTGAATTTAAACAGGATCAAGCTGAGCTTAAGCATAAAGAATATTTATTATCATTACTAATTCTTGCAGCAGAACCCGTGCATTTTGTGTAAGGCAGCATGACTGCCTTGCTCTGCTCTCTTCAGAAGTTGCATTATATGTTCTGCATAGTTTAATTGCCAAATCTGCTCTCCCCCCTTCCTTTAGCAGGGAGTTACACTTGTCCAATTAACCTTATCTTCATCGTGTTCCCCTTAATAGCCCTGCTTTCCATCAGAGCTTTGAGTGAGCTCTGTGGGTGTCTTTATCAGTGCAGGGATGTGTGAGAGGAAAGCATTGAACCAAGGCTGCATGAAATGGGGCTGGGTGAGCAGGTTAGATCCCTCCTATTGTCCCAAGATTGTGATCTCTTAGTGGAAATCCTTCCTGAGCACCTCTTGTGGGACTGGTGGGTTTGCAGAACCTCAGCTGCTGTTGGAGGCAGAGGAGTGAACAAGCCCTGAAGATTTTTTGGGGCAGTTGAGGAACGTTGTTTGTGTCTTGAGATTAATATCTTGATGTGTTCTTTTGGGTGTTTATTCCAGTGAAGTGTGCCTGCTCGAGAAGCTGTCATAGTCCCCAAGCCAAGATTTATTTATCTTCACTGGAATGTGCAAGTGCCACCAGGCTGGATTCACCTTTTATACTAGTCAGGCTGTCTCACAGTTTAGAAGGGGATGTTTACTAATCAAAATCTGGGTATCTGTTCACATCTTTTGATGTCTTTCCATATGACTTCCTTTTCCCCTTCTGCTCCTGGATTGACATTCCTTCCTTGCCAAAGAGATGAATCTGTGTTTGGATCTTTGTCATAGCCTAGGATGGGAATCCACCTGTTCTCACTGCAGCCAGAAAGCTGAAGTCTAACATTCCTGCAGAAATGACTGCTTTTACACAGGTTTCTAATACACTGGGTGTATTTTTCCCCATCAGGATGGCAGCTGTGTCCTGGATTGGAGCAGCTGGAAGCCAAATTCCCTCTTACTCTCCACCTCAGTGGGACAGGGAGGGAGGAGGAAAGGGAGAAACTGGAGTGAGAAAGCTCATGAAACAGCAGGCAAACATAGAGATCACTTCCTGATCAGTGTCACAGACACAGCAGACTTGCCTTGGAAAAAATGACAGAATTCATTGCCAATTAAAATTTCTGCCAATTCAGTTTGTCAGTTTAATTTCTGGTTTGGGTAGTGAAAACAAAACCAAGACCCCTTTTTGTAATCACCATAAGTTAAATTCCCACTCTTCAGCAAGGCACTGAGTGACATGGAAGGGTTGCAGTCAGGACACAGGAGATTTTCTCTTCAGCTCCTTCTCATTCTTGCTATGCTCCCTGAGTGTTCCTCCATGGGCACAACACAGATTTAAGTCAGCCAAATACATCAGACTAAGTCTGATCATTGGCATTTCAAGTTTTCTTCACAGATTGTTGTGTTTGTAGAGTTTTGTGCATTTCATCTTTTGTGATATGTAGATATATAATATACAGGGAATCCTTTTATAGGGGAAAAGCTGATATATGTTTGAATTTTACTTTTCAGTGAGCTTCTCCTCAAATATAATTACAGGAATTCAAGGAAGGATAAAATGTGACAACATATTTGTGAATTGTGAGATTTAACAGAGACTGAAGTAGATCTTATTATTGATGTGCTTCCTGCTTCATTAAATTCCCCTTAAGGTTTGCAGCATGGATATGGATCATTTGCAATAATAATTATGCAGTGATCGATTGATTGTGTCTGACATTGTACTTGTCACCTTGAAATGCAAAAACCATTTATTTTCCAGTGTGTGAACATTCCTCTCTAACATCAGACACCAGCATGCACCAGTTGGTGTTAGAGAGGGATGCATTTGATGAAGTTGGGAACTTCACCTTTACCTAAAATGAAATGCCACTTGTCATTTTACAAAAATGAAAATTGCCCAACCAGCAATGGTTGTGGATTAGAAAGTACAGTCTAAGTTCAGAGGGATTGTTAAAATGGAATATTTGTATTTCAGTTGGTTCCTGCCTGTGTGTTACAAAATGGTGTTTTCAATAGGTCTGTGCTGAGATGGAATGCAATGAGCACACGTGATGAAACCGAGGTCTCTGCTTTGGGAACTGGAGTGTGTCTGTCTGCCTCACTGAGACCTTGATTCACAGCAGTATTAACTGGAAAATCAGCCAAAAAAATGCTTCCACTGTAGTCATTCTCTGAGCTAAATGCTGTACATTTCATGTTTCGAGTGGCGTAATCATCATGACAATGTAATCTTCCTTTTATTAAGAATATTTGTAGCAGTGAATGAAACTCTGTCCTTTGGGCTTTCAGAATTTTGTTTCTGTTGAGGTTGCAGGGAAGCAGCTGGTTGGTGGCTGCAGTCAAAGTGAAGTTAATCTGTGCTTTCTCGACTAATATTAAAGCAACAGCCAAGGGAAATGTTGTTTCTACATATTCCACTTGGAGCTTTTGCAGAGCATCCATCGTTATGGAATGGGGAGTGAAGACCAAAACTATATTTGGTGAGAAGAGATTTGATTAAAAAGTTACTTTTTCAAAGCCAAAAGCTGGCTTTAGATTGCATCAAGGAAAATATTTATTATCACTTTATTTTGATACTTAAACTTTTATTCAGAGGCCTAGTTTACCTGAGCTTTGGTTTGTTTTATTCAGGATTTTTAAAGCACGTGTATGGATTTTTTTAAATGAAAAAACCTCAAATTATAAGATTGTCAATATTCTTTATGGTGAAATGTTGTGCAGATGATTTTATTCCCTCCAAGGGTGAACACAGATAAGTATATAAATTGGAATATGGAAATGTTTAATATATTGATTCTCATACAACCAATTTGAAGCGTAACTGCAGTGCTAATGGTAAGGTGGCAATGTTGGTTGTACTGCTGATTTAAAAATTAGCAACTCTAGTTTTTAGTTTTATGGACACTGAATAGAGCTTACAATACTGCTTTAAAAGTGTGACATGAGAAAAATAATTCAATTTTTTTCTTAAAGCAGTTATTTTTTACTCAGCACATGTGTAAGATAACTGAAACTCCTAACCTGAAGAAAGGTTTCAGCTGTACTGTTTTCAGCAATTCTACTTTTTTAGCTTGTGGGTTTTTCAGAAAATATCCCAAGTCAGTGGTACGAATTTGTAGAAGAATCTGAAATTAAATTGCCCCACCTGGTAACACACCCAATATATCCCATTCTTCCCCATTAAGTTGTAATTGGAATATAGTGCCAATTTTTCCTTTCAGGTATTCAGTTCTCAGCCATGAGAAACTCCTAATTATAAATGCAAAGCCCAGCTGGAATTTTTTTTTACTTAATTCCAATGTTCTTTATCCATTGGAAGCGTGGGGCAAACTGAGGGAACTTTGTTTTGTGAGGAACACTCACAGTGGCCACGACTTGTCCAGCTGTACCTTCACACTCCCGTCTTGTCTGGAAATGCAGCATCCCAGCAACAACAGGACCAGCAGAGGAAGCAGAAAACAATAAATGTCACTGAAAGGGAGGGAAATGAAGGAGAGAGGGGTCAAGGGGCTGAAGTGAGAATATTTAAGATCAGAACTGTCCCTGTCTTTTTCAGTTAAATGTGAAGGAATTGTGTCCTCTTTGCATCACTAAGGTTCAGCTTCTAAAGCAACCCACAGGGTGAACTTATTTTTTGGCTTCATGTGTTTCAAACCCTATTTGCTGTCACAGAATCTGGTCTAACTCTGCAATACTGTTGATAATAATGTTTAATAATAATGTCTTTATTGTGCTATGCTTTGGTTGTAGATATAGATAGCACCATCCTCTCAGATGAGGTAAATTAGTTCCAACAGAGACCAATCTAAAAAATCTTTATTTTTGGGGGTGTCATTTTGGCAGAAAGGCAATTAAAAACTTGCTGTAGAAAATGGTCTGTTTTACCCTCCTGGTGGTGAATTCTTTGAATTGGATGGTTGAGACTCAGAGTGTTTGGTTAGTTTGTTTTTTCCCTGCGTGTCTGGCAACATGTTTGATGACTCTATGGGTAGGAACAGGATAATAATAATAATACTAGGATGCAAATTTTGATTTGTGTGTTGGCTAATTCCTCATGAGAAGTAGGACAAGTAGAAGAGGTTACTCTCAAGGGAAGAGAGCTGATCTAACATGAAGACAAAATTGCAAATGCTTTGGGAAAAAGGTGCTGGAGACAAATGAGGAATGTGAATTAAGTCTTGTAAAGACTGGGAAGGTAATTTAATAATACATACAGGCCTAGCTGAGGTGGCATGAAACATCTCATTCTACAGCTCACCTATGAGGAGTCCTGTGGTGTGATGCAGTGACGTGTTACTGGCACTTGTAAAAGTTCCTCATGCACTTCTGTTTCTTGCTGTTCATTATTAATGTGTGTTCTAACATTTACTCTCTTATTTCAGAAGGTTATCATATGCTATTAATGTAAAACTGCACACTGAAAGCCAAGATAACAATCCTGTTTTAAGTTAATATATGGATGTTCACAGCCAGTGAACAAATTCTTAATTTAAATTGGTTTATAAAAAGCAATTATAAACAGACAAGTCAAATTTATCTCTTAGCTATAAAAACCACACACAAGCGAGCCACATGTTCAATTGGAATTTTTCCTGCTGAAAAGCAAGCCTGTTCATGTCTTATTCATTTGGACATGGAGAAATTAATATTTACTCATGTTTTGCAGCAGTGTACTACACACTAAAGATTTTTCTTTCTGTGATTCTACTGAAGTAAAATGGTTCAGTCATCTTTTAAATGAAGAGACTCCAATTTACTTTAGAGGTATGTCTTATCAGGGAACAAATTTAATAATGTTCTCAGAGCCAAAAAAGCAAAACATGACCAAGCAATCTTGTTTCTGTTTTTGTTAGATGCACGTTATTTAACTGGATCAGTGTTTTAGTGCAGCTTCCCTTATGGAGAACTCAGCACACACAGCTTCACATGTGCTGGTGTTATTTTAACCAGTCCTTTCAGTCTTGTTACACTGACTTTGTTCAATTCAAACCCACCATTTTCCACTGCAAGTCAGGTCTGTGGGATGAGTTGTTTTGGATATAATTTGCTGTATGGGAATCTTGTTTTCATATAGATTTTATATATGCTAATAAGTCTTCTCATTTGGAACTATTTCATGTAAATGCCACCATGTTAGTACTTTTCAGATGAGCTGCACTTCAACAGAACAGTCTCAAATGGTAAAATTTATTGGGATTTTATTAGGGAAGCTGTAGAAATTACAGCTGTTTTTCTTATCACTGAAATATGACTGTATATTGAAAAAAATGCTGGGCTGAATAGCCAAGAATAGTTAAGGAGCTGCAGGATAGGCCTGAGAAGGATTTGTCAGTGTCACCTGATCACAGCACAGCATCGCTTATCAAATTGTGTTCATCCCTGATGATTTATTGTGAATTGCTGAGTTTTGGAACCATGTGTGTGGCCCTAAAGAACCCAAATGTTTTGAGCAAAAGATACAAAAGATACTTGCATGACATGAGAGGTGATTCCTGGACACCCCACTTGGAAATCCCATTGGAGAAGTTTATCATTGATTTCTTTAAATCTCCCTCATCTCTATTCAGGAAGAATTTTGGATAAAAAGCTTAAATCTGTGTACTGGGTCTGCTGTGGTTTATTGTGGAGTTTCTTGTCCTCCCAGAAGGCATGTGATGCTGTTTGGGTGTGAGGCAGGAACACCTTTTCCACCAAGGGAAATCCTGATCCTTGCTCCATGCTTTCACTGCTGCTTAACCAGCAAATCAGTTCTTCCACCCTTCTTGTCATCATTTTCATCTCAGATTTTGAGATTCTGCTGGGTGATTACTCCCATTCAGTTTCTCAGAGTCATCCCCAGTGCTTTGAGTCCAACATGATGATTCCATTATTTTGGTATTCATATCCAGTTTTTTGTCAGGATGCCAAACTACTCTCTGACATACTCAGGTCACAAAAGGGGATAATATTTTCAAATTGGCTATATCCTTGATGATTCTAAATGTAATGTAATGTAATTTAGGGTAGGAATTAAAGTGTGTAAACTTTGTGGAATTTTTTTTTTTTTTTATATTTTAAAGAACTCTTGTAAGCAACAGAGTCTGCTCGTCCAAAATTCCAAATGCAAAGTGCCAAAAATGGATGGTACTCACCCATGGGAATTAGGAAGTGCTTTGTAATAATATATTGTTTCTCCCTTGTAGATTGCAACCTGGTTAAGAAAAATGATTTTTATATGCAGTAATACATCTAGATCCACTTGTAATTCTTAAGTTACATGTAGTACTCCAGGAAAATAAATATTTCATTACCAGGTGTCAGACTTATGGGCTAATTAACATTTCAGGAATGACAGAAGAAGTGTCATTAGCTCTACCCATAGAACCATGCAGGGTGTTGCTCCTCCCTGCTTCTGTGGAATTTCTGCAATGGAAGTGAACAGACAGAATTATGAACAGTTACATGTTGGTGTTGAATGAGAGGAGTCCAGTTTATGATGAGATTGCAGAACACAGAGAAACTTCCATAAAGCCAGTTCAGGGTCCAAGGAGTCAGTGGTGAATGTGTGGGAAGTCTCTGAATGCCAAGAGCATTTTTCAGTCCAATTAGCAAAATAATATCTGATCTCTTTTGGTGACAAGGAGGAACCCTGGCAGTGTATGAGATTGAGGTGTCTGAGTGTCAGCTTATGTTAAATGCTTTATCTTCTAAGGAAAGGCTTTGCAACTAAAGCACCTGGGGTCTAACTCCAAAAGGGCAGTACTCCCAAGTTTAAATATTTAATGCTTGTTTTTCAGCTTTCGTCTGTTTGCTTATTTGTTTGCTTGCAGCCAACTCGTGTTGCAGGAATTGTCTAGGAAGGATTGAGGGGAAGATACATGGGAGGAAAATGACACAAAATCCAGGGCTTGAATTAGGCTCTCCAGTAGCAAGTTGGCTTTCCAAGTCCATAATAAAGTTCAAGGTAGCAATATTTTTGTCCTGCTGTCTCCTATGAGACAGGTGTAGAAGCCTTGTGGCAATATAAAGCACAATACTAAACTGTTCAGTGATTGATTTGGACAGTTCAGTATCCAACATGGTTGTTAGGGCAAAATTAGCTACAGCAGTGAAATACCCAAAGTAAAAGACTGCAGACTGTGGGGCTCTTCCCAGTGAACCCAGATGTGTGATTGAGCCTGGAGAGGTTTAAAAAGGAGGGGAATTCTATCCTTTCATTTGGAGATTTCGGTCACATTTAGAATGCTGTACAAATCTGTCAATGGCATTTAGTTTCTGTCTTCCCAGCTGGGGTATATTGCACATTGAAGACAGAGATTTTCAGAGAGAAAGTTACAGAATCTTCTGTGGAGTTTTTGCATAAGGATGGATAGTTCTGTCCAGAGATCCACTGTGAGCGATTTTTAATGGCAATTTTTGCAGTTTAATAGTTTCACAATTAGACCACAGACCTATCATTATGTAAAGTCATTTATAAAAGATAGGAAGCTGGCATTCTGTATTATAACAAGTATCAATGCAGATTTTTTAAAATATTTTTTTTTACTCAGAGTGTTGTGGCGTCAGCTTTTACCACAGAGTATCATTGGGATTATTTCAAGCAAGCAAAATATTGTATAGCTCTTTTCAGTTTGTTAGAGAATAATTTGTTTTCTATTGACAAAAACATATAGAAAGCTTTATTTCCATTGATGCAAGCAATCATTAATAATGGGGACAAGTATTGGATTATTCTTCTAGGTGTACCTTACAACAGGCATATTTCAGAAAGAACTAGGTTTCAAATAGGATCTACAAGCTCAGAAATCCACTAGCTTTAAATATTTTAGACTGCAGGGAAAACACTGTTCAGGCTAAAAAAGGAGCACAAAATGCAACTTTATCTGAGCATTAAGGCTTTGTATTTGATTATAATAAAAAGTACCTGAAATGCTTATCGCTGGTTGTTCTAAAGGGTTAAAGTATTTGCAGCCTAAACCTGCATTATGCAAAGTAATTTATTAATTTACATGTATTTCTATGTGATAGCAGGTCAGTGAGGCATATTTCTCTGATCTACTGTGCATAATAAGTATATGAAATATCTATTCCACAGTGCCTTTGGACTTCACAGGAACAGTCCCATTTTGAAATACTGTGGCTAATCTAAAACTATACAGCTGAACAGAAAACCAACACCAGTCCCAAATATGAATAAATGATTTGCTACTTAATATGTCAGTGTTTTTTGTCAGGTTGATAACATTAGGCTCGGCTGCATTCAATTCTAAACCCTGCAATATTTGAAGCCTGATATTGTGCCTCACTAAATTTAATACATGGACCTCAGTAATAGAGGAAATCACTTTAGCACTTGGCAGTTTGTAATGCTGTATAAAATTGACTGCCCTGCAAACACAATAGCGATAATAAAAATTGTGGTCAGTAGGGGGGTGTAATGCATTTTCCAGCCTCAGCAAAGGTCCAGAGGAGATTTATTGAGATTTTGCTGTTTGGGTGAGGATCAATAGAGCTTCGTTAATAATTTGTTCGAAGGGCACCCTTCAGGGATATGACATTTTACTTTAAAACTTGGATAATTTGGAAAGCATGCCTGGTGATAACAATGTCAAGTCCCTGTGTTTCGTGGGCATGGATTTTTGCATTCAGCTTGTGGGAGCATTTACTTGCCCAGCAATTACATTTGAAATCATTCAATATATGAAGCAGGCCAGTATTGATAACAAGATTCCACATTTTCTAATTCAGCAACTCTTAAGAAAGAATCCCAAACTCATTCTCAAGCCCTCCATTTTGTCGGTTGTTTTCGTCTGTAGGCAGAGAACATTTGAACATCAGTGTATGATACATAATTTCCATGAATATCTGGAACTACACTCTTATTTTCATGACTGTAGAATTAGGTTTTATGAGAACTCACCCCTTTACCTTCCTAGTGCTGGCAGGACTGCAAAATAACTATTAGGTTGCCTTAGGTATCTGTACTTTTACATCTTCCTAAAAGGAACTTCACTTTCTGGGCTAAGCAAGCCTTCCTTTTCTGCCAGCAACTTTTGATGGACACTGCTGTCTGTAAGGAAGCAAAAATTTGTCATCACTTGCAGCTGGAAGCCAGGGACAGGGTATAGCAGAAGGATTTATTTCCAGTGAGCATGCACAAAGTAAGATTTATGACTTTTGCAGCTCTGATGACGTTCCTTACACAGTTGCTGAGCTACAGCAAATTAAAGGATCCAGGAATACTGAGGGGTGTGTTTTTGTAATGAGGGAAAAGAGACAGAAGCAATAAGAAGATAATTAAGGTAACAACTTGTGAAAAATTAAAGTGTTTCTGTCTTTCATTTCTGAATCTCTGAGCATAAACTTTGTAGTTGTTAATTTAATTGCTGATGTTCTCTGTATCCCTGAAGAATATTAAGGATTAATCATCTGGTTCATTCCAACAAGAGATAAGGCCTAAGTGAATTGAAATTTTACCAATTTAACCCTCTCTCCCTTCTAATATGACATGATTAACATTCTTCAATTAACAACACATAATTATTCTAAAGGCCTCATTGCACTTACTCCATTTTTCAGTTTCAGGTTGCCCTTTGCAGGTATTTCAAAACTGAAGAGAAGGCAGGCTATATTTGTGTTCTGTATTATCAGTCACTTAAGTTCAGCCAAATTACAAGAATTGAGATTTTTAACTTTTGCTTTTTTTTCCTCCTTTTTTCCTCCCTAATGATCTCGGTGTGCATGTCCTGAAAATCAGTTCTGGTTAGCTGAACATTTTCTTGAAGGTCTCTCTTTAAGGACAGCCAAGTATTTCTTTTCCAACCTTTGCCAATCTGAAGAAATTTATTTCCTTAATTATTTGTGGCAGAATACTGATTTACAGATCTAGCAATTTCATTGAGCACTAGAACGCAGAGCTTTTCATTTAAATATTACTACGTAATGTATTGTTTAATTTTTTAAAATAAAAGATAATGACATTATTTACATTCCAATACTTTGGTTTTGAGCAACACTCAGTAAAAATGCAGCACTTTTATGCAACCTGGTATTTACTGAAGTGCTCTCCAGCATCTTTCACTGGGTAAATAGTGAAGAGCTGCCTTGTGTCTTGTGGATAATCAAGTAGCTGTTAGTGGGGAATCATTAATTTATGGTAAAATAAGACAAAACAAAACTAGATAGGGAGAAAATACATCTATTTTCCTTCTGAAAGCAAGGAGGTAAGGGAAGTTTACTGATTTGTACAGTTATAGTTCTAGAATTGTAGATTTATAGCACTAGACATGAAAACATTACTGGTTTTATTTTAAAACTTTTAAAAGGAAAATGTTGTTGCTTCCCTACCTAGTGCTTAAAAAGATCCATTTTTTTTTCCTCTTTAAGCCTTGTGAGCCTTTAAATACCAATTATTTCCCCTTCAAATTTTAATGGAGCAGATGCACGATAACCATGAATATTCCTGCTGCATTTTTCAGGGTTCTGTGCTGTGAAAATCTGGGATATTTCAGTTAGGGACATGATGAGTCCAGTGTAAGACTGGACCTCTCCAGGTGTCAGTACATGCCCAGGTACCAGCCTGAAGTGACAATGCTTTCTCCTGCACCTCAAACAAAACTGCAGTAGGGGAGAAATTAATCACAATTATGTTCTTTCATGCATTAAAGCTGCAGGACTTTACTGAAAACTACTAAAATCAGCTATGATGTGCAGGGCTACAGAAGGGGGAGAAGTCTAACTTGCTAAAAAATGCAATCAAGGATGATAGAGATAGAGATATAGGATCAGGGAGACAGTTGTGTGTGTGTACACATATGTACATGTTTATATATTAATATATTCATTTGTACTAACTTAAATTAATACATTTATATGCACTAACTTAATTCAAATAATATTAATACATTTATATGTACTAACTTAATACATTTATAAATACTAACCTAAATTAATACCTTTATATATACTAACTTAAAAGACATTCAGGTTTTTCTCTTTCAGAAAAAAAACCAAACAAACAAAACATCAGCTTCTGTACTTTTGTAGAAAGGAGACTGACATCTTTAGGGAACTGAAACATGCTATCTTTTCATGGGTCAGAAAATTGCTTCCCAACAATTAAACACAGTTGTTATTTTGTTGTTTCTAGAAGTTCATGTTGACTTGGTGATCCTGACAGGTGGGGAAAGGATGCCCACAGACAGCAATGGTTCTCTCCGCTGCTGCATTTTTAAAATGTGTCAGGGCTGAATTGTTTGAAATTTTGCTCAAGAGGAAAAAATACTACCAGTGGAATAATCAGCAAGTGAAATGACTCTGACCCCAGGCACTACCTGTCTTTGCAAATTCCTGCCCTGGGTCCCTCCTTGCAGCAGGCAGGCAGGAGTTCAGAATGTGAATGTGAAGTGTGAGCAATGCCTTGGACACTGCTGCTGGTGCAGCTGTGTGTGCAGATGTGCTCTCTGAGGTCAGGGTGTGCTCGGGGAGCCTGAGCTCTGCCAGCATTCCAGGGAATATCTCAGATCAGGATGGCAACCACCCCCTGCTCAGCCAGCACCTCTGCCCTTTCCTGCTCCCTCTGCAATGCATGCAGCAAAACAAGAAGTAAACTTTTTTTCTTATTTTTTCCACCTACCTTCTGCATTGGTCACTGTTTTGGGGCTCAGCACCTGTTCACCCCTTTTTTAGAACTTTGATGAGCACCACTTCCTAAAATGAGCACAGGACCTGTGCCACTAAATCCCCTCTGGATGTTTCAAAACCTTTTCCAGAATCTTCCCTTCAATTTAACCAAATCTGCTTTCTTTGAATTAGCGAAGGAATCTCTTTTCTCAATGAAAGTAAAAACAATTCTTTTGTTTGATCAAAGGATGGCAAACAGAGATGCTTCACTCATTTTGACAGCTGTGATATGCAGGATGTGACCCTAGCCAAGGCAGTGATAATAAGTATTTAAAAATCAGCCAGAAGTAACTAGGATGAAAGAGAGATCCTTATTTAAAATAAATTAATATGAAGAATGAAACATGAATTAGGAACTTCCATCACTGTTCTGCAACAGAAGGCTCTGGTGATGTGCACAGGGAGAAATAACTTCAGAGGAGAATAACTCCTGATTTTTTGGATGTCTTTTGTTTATTTGTTCCATAGCTGGGGATAGTTTCAGATTTATCAGAGAAAAGCCATAGGAAGATCACTAAATCACAGACTTAATTGCAGTTTCTTCCTCTGTCAGCTTTTGGGGAGCCTGGTGCTCTGTGGTGTGAGCAATGCTGAGTGTACTCATTAGCAAGGGGAACATCCCAGGGGGTTGCTCCTGGCCTGCAGCCCCCACCAAGACCTGCAGCCTAAGATCTATGGCATCCTTAGGTATTTTACACTTTATTTTACCTCTCACAACAGGCCCCAGCCTTTCCTGGTTACTGCTGTGCTGTGTTACTCTAATGCATGAAGGCAACTGCTTTGCTCTGGGAGGACTGCTGAAAATTTTCATCATAGAAGCAGCCTCTGAGGTCTGGTTTAATTTATTCTGAGAAAGTCTACAGAGAAATCTACTAGTTAGAGAGAAAAACCCCAGTTATTGTATGCTCTGTAATGTACTGTGTGTGCTGGGGGAAAAGAGTGAAAAATCCTGCACTGTTCAACTGCTTGGCTACTTGAAAAAATATGAGGAAAGAGAAAACAAGATAGACAAGTGAATCTGTAGTTCCTTGAGATAAAAGACTCCTGTATTGTTTTGTACTTTTGTCAGCAAACACCCTCAGATTCAGGCGCTTTATTTCTGCTGAAACAATTTCTGCAGCCCACAAAGTCGTATTAGGCTCCTGGACATTGGTAAGCTTATTTGTGGGGTAAAAATAAGCACAGGACTGGAATATTCAGCTGAATGACAGGTTGTCAAACCTTGAACAATTCAGGGTTTGCTGTCCATCTGCCCTGGGGAGGGAACATCCATGGGCCACGGACCAGGCTGCAAGGAGAGGATCCTCATCAGCCTCCAGATGTGAATCCTGCCCAGTTCATCACCTGCAGAGCCGCTTGTGATGGGGTTCCAGGGTCACTGCAATGGGCTGTCATGATAGGTTTTGGTGCTAGGACAAATTATTGCTGAAGTTTAGAATGTACTGGGAAAAAAAGGAGCTGTGTTTGGCTGAAATTCATGTTTGATCTGGATGGGGAAGTCTTCTTGTGGAACTTGTGTTGGCATCTACCCAAGGGACAGGAAATACCTGAGCAGCTAATCCAGGTGTATGCAGAGAATTTATCTGTGTCTTTCACTGTTTCCCTTCCTCTGGGTTTACCTTTATCTCCTTATTTAGTTATTTATCAGTACCTTTATTTCCTTATTTAGTTATTTATCTCTTGTTTTGGAACATCAGTGTTCTCCAGGTAAGTCCTGAAACCCATATTTGCTACACTTGATTACAATTAAGGATGCAGATAAATTTTCAGGTGTGCAGTGATCTGATTTCCTCTGTGCAGACAGACCTGAAATACTTTCTGCAGTAGGGCTGCAAAGGCAGCACAATTCAAAGTAAGGTAAATGCAATTCTAAGCTTCTGACATACAGAATTTAGGTAAATCCCAGGTTTACTTCCTTTTTTGATGCCTGTGAGCTGTGACCCATCCACGTGCTCCTAAATTTCAAGGGTTTGGCATTGATTCAGTGATAAATTATTAATTAAATGTGTTTTTTCATTTCTTTTGTCACTGGCAATACATGCTAAGCATAGTACCTTGCTGCTGGTAGATTTACACCTTCACAGCCAAACAAAAAGCAACTGATGATAGCTACAAAAACTGACTGACTGATTCCACAGGTGAAGTGGTAAAAACTCGCTTATATACTGTGGCCTGTCAGAGGCATGTGGTAATCAGACTGGAAAATATGACATTTCTTCTCTAGCATCTTTCTCTAAGGATGAGAAAATAAACCCCAAACAAACAGGAAAGAATATATTTTTTAATTAAAATAACAATTCAAATTTTATTTGAATTAAAAAATAACCCAGTGTGAATATGATAATTAAGATGTAGGTGTCTTTCAAAAGTCTGAATTATAAAGGTTTGTTCTTTCTTAATTATCACTGGGTAATTTATCCATTAGTATTTCTCTCACTAGTAATGTCCAGGAGAAAGCAGGGTCAGTATTTTCAAATGGTTGTTTCTGGAAGCATGAGCCTTGCAGCTCTAGGATACTCAGTTTCAGAGGGATGGCCATGTATTGAATATATTGCATTTAATTTTGGAGCATTATTCACCATTTTTAATTTAGCAATAACAGAGTAAATGTCTGTAACCTCTGGTTTGGTCTCAAACAATTTACTGAATATATGCAGATTAATGAAATTTAATTACCTAGTGGAAAACTGTGTTTTCATTAATTTGTGGGACATGCTGGTTAACAGATGACAAATGTGTCTGTATTAAGTGTGACTGTGTTCAGTTGAGCTGCTGTTGATTTTTTTCTTTTGAAATAATTCAGAAATTGAGTTTTGCACTGACAAAAGGACAGAGAGGTGAAACTCAGGTTTTCATCACCCAGGTTGTTGTTTGCAGGGTGTTTGGCAGTACAGGAAGCTGGGCCAGAGAGGGGATTCGTGGTGCTGCTTGTGTTCCTAAGGTGACCAGGGAAGGTCTCAGGCTCTCCCTCATTAGCTACAAATATTCACCTTTTGAAAGGCTGAACAGATTTTCTCTATTTTGAAATATTGGCTTGAGCACCAAGGCTGGCTCTTGGATTTCACATGGGCTGGCCAGTTCAGTTCTGCCCCAGCCCACAGCAAGGCCCTTCAGAAACCACCTTGGCAAAAAAAAATGAAGTTTAAGTGTCAGTAAAGAGTGCTGTTAAATGTAACAAAGCCTTTCAGACTGTGGGAGCCACTCCAGGTCGTTCACATTAACACAGATTCCTTCTTGTTAGGCTGTGGAGCAAGACAGCTTTGAGGTAAGGATAATTCCTGTGTTAAATGCACACTGCTAGCCAGATTTAATTACATCAGATAAAAGATGGCTAAATTTCCCTCTTGTAATTAATATGCATTTCTAGGGCAGTTTCTATCTTTACATAAAGCAGCAGTGCCTAAAGTCCAAAAACATAACAGTTGATAGTTATTTCAGCTGACCAGCAATGCAGATAAATACATAAAAATGGGAATGGAAAAAAAGTATGAAAATAAAGAGCCTTCTATGAGGAGAAAATGTAGCACAATATTCAATTCTTCCCTTGCAGAATTATCTCTTTTTCCACTGACCATGGTAACCGGTATTTTGAACAGAAATTGAGGTCTGCAGTTCTGGGTTTTGAATCTTGTGTGTATAAGGTTTTTTTTTGTTTGTTTGTTGATTTGTTTTGTGGTTTTGGTCCTTGTTTGTTTGGGTTTTTTTACCAATTAAGGTATAGAATTCTGTTTTTACTTTTTGCCAGGGCCTATTATACTTTTTTTGAGAGTTTCTAAGTCATCAAGGCTAAGAAATAGCAGTTTTGTACTGATGACTCTCTCTAGATTTTTTACTGTAATAAGCAACCAACATTGTAAAATATGACATCATGATAATGTCAGAGAAAAATCAGTAAATTTTTATCACATGTAATGAGGAACCAAAGAATGGTATCACTGCATGAATACACTGGGGTATCACCAGGTTAATTAACAAGAGGGGAAATGAAATCCACACCAGAGGGATTAAATCCTCCCTGGTGTGTTACTGTAAAGTAGCAAAAGACATTTGAAATAGGAATGCTATAGGAACATCCCCTTACTGTTGCTGTTACCTGACTTACAGATATATGTCCAAGGATGCTCCATCACACACAATGTGGATAAAAGCTGTACAGTATAACTGAAGCAATATAATTTAATTATTTTGGCTTGTCTTGTGCTCTGTTTGAGTTGAGTATGTTAGTACCATTGCATTGTTGATCAGTGATCACATCACTGCAGTGATAAAATAGCTGCAAAATTATTCACTTGTCTACATCTGCTTTTATTAAGTGTTTAATAAAATTTTGCTTTTATCTGCAAAATCCAGAGTTAGTTACCTGCATGCATTGAACAATGCATAATCAGAACACACAAAATGGATGTAACAGTGTCAGTTGTGTTTAATATCAGTATACATCAAAGTGTCCCAGCTCCTACCCCTATAGCTTAGAGAGGAATAGTGAATATTGGATGTCTGTGGTAAATTCAGAATTAAGAATTTGGGATAGAAGGCTTTATGAAGCCTTTTAAAAGTAAGAGCAGTGCTTGTTCTTTTCGAGGTACAGCCACTGGATTCCCAGCCAGTAATGCAGAGATTCCTCCTTCTGCCTGGCTCTGTGGTTTTGAGCTGTCTCCCCTTTAACAGATCGTGCAGAGCAGCCCACAGGTTTCCTTCTGAGGGGTAGGGGACAAGGTTTATAGCTTAAAATAAGTTCACATCATTTGAAAATGGGTACACTGCATACTTTTAACTGTCTAACTCACTGTCATAGAATAATGTGGATGTCAAAAGCTTGCATAGTTCAAAATCCATTTGATAAACATGGAAAACAAGTTATCATGCATTATTTAAGCGGAAGTGATTGAAACAGATCAGTGCAGGTAAAAGCATCACATTATATTGTTGCCTCATTTCTCACTCTCCAAACTTTCCAAGCCTCAGACAAATCTGGAGATAGAATTTTGGGACACTTTAATTTGATAAAACACAGTACAATTGCTGATGTGTTATGTCCCTGTGTGTGGCAGTGCAGGACTGAAGGGTGTTTATCACATTTTACTTGCAGACAGACCAGATGAGGAAACTTGAGCTCAGGAAAATGCTGCAGACCTTGCTATACAGGGAGACTTCCCATCCAAAAGGGAAAACACTGGGGCATCTTTTAGGATCTTCATGGTGATGCTCTGATGGTGGTCTGGAAAGGTTTATGCAAAGCAGAGGTGCAGCTTTATGCTTAATGTTAAAAATACAAACCATCAAAGCATTGCACATCCTGCTGCATCACCCTCCTTAATCTGTTTGAAACAATCTGCCTTCCAGAAACTTCAGGGCAAAGAGGGAGAGAACCTGATTTGGTCCCAAAAGAGGAGTCATTAACCTTGAGCACTGAGTCACTGGACTTGTGGTGAGCAATGCTGCTTCATCTCCTCTCATCTCACAGATTCTGTCTTGGCAGTCTCTGGTGGTGATTTCCCCAAACACCAATGAAGCCATGGAGAATAGCATTAAAAAAAAAAAAAAAGAAGAAAAAAGAGAGATAAAATAGAAAATAGAGGAATCAAATCTTGTATTGCTGATATACCCAGCTTTTACATCTCACACTAGGTCATTTTAACACACACCACAAGGTCTGACCCACTGGTGATTAATTAGGAATAGATTTAAGGATCAGCTTCATGATTCTGAAATGCAGTAAGTGTTCATTCTAGCTGTGCTGGTGAGTGCTAATAAATATATAAAAGAGCCACTATTGTGGGAAGATAATTTGAACAGCAAGCAGTTTGTTTCACAAGAAAAACATGCACACTGAAAGATATATATATATATGTATATGTGTATATGTATATATGCTAGGTGGTATGGATTTCTAAACATATGTGGGGTCTTCATTTCAGAACGATTTCTGAGAATACTGAATGTGGTCTCTAGATCCAGGCTGCACAGGAGGAAAAACATCACAATAGCTTTCCAGTGAAAGTCACCAGTCCCCAAAAATAAAATGCATGTTAAAATGTTTAATGCTACAAGTATCTTTTGTTCAAAGTCAAAATATCTCGACTTTTTAGGCAGCAGGAGAAATCTCAGTGTGTTGCTTGGTTTACAGTTCAAAAATGCAGACTGTGTTTCTGCTTTACCTGCAGAAGGTATTATTCTGGCAAACTGTGTGTGCATTAGGTCATGCAATGATACAGCTTGTTTAGACCAGAGGAATTCAAACCATGTCCTTGCCTTCAGGATTATTATAGTTGATTATTCACTAAATATTCAGAGGCTTCAGTGTCATCAAGAGCATATAACCAAAATGACATGGGCAGTAGTATCCTCATCAGTGCAGCTTAATGAAAGGAAACTCAGCTGGGTTAATGATAGGAAACTCATCTTCTCAGGAGTCTGAGGCACTGCAGAGCTTTCCCTCATGCATATGTGCAGTGTGACAGGCAGCTCTGAGGAGCTCTGGGCTCAGGGAAGGAAGCAGGACCATGTGCTCAGTCATTAAATGCATTCCTAGGACAAACTCAGGCGCTGGGAACATGTGAAGTACAAGATACCATCTCAATTTGAAAATGAATTTTGGATAAACAGAAGGTTGTATCCCATGCACAGTGTTATAATATGGAATCAAAAGGAATTTTGTGCACAAACTGCTAGATGGTATAGTCAGAGTACTTGTGCATTGTGGTTTTGTTAGGGATGGTAAAGTTGTGCTGAATGAAGGAGCCCAGAAGAGCAGGGATCTGCAGCATCTGTGCCAGACTGGGATCAGGGCACAGCTGATGGCAGAGGATCAAAGGAATTCTGCATCTTACCATCAATGTCATGCCCCTGATCTGGAGTAAGAACATCAATTTATTTATGCTTTTCCACTAAGGATGTGTATCTTTAGAAACATCTTTGTTACTTGGGGAAAAATGTTGTGGCGATAAACCCTCAGCCTTTGCCCTATCCTGTACTAAAATTTAAGTCCTCTTTTTGTTCTTTTAACACATGTATTTTAAGCACAGAGAATATATTTTTGTCCTCTGAAAGGCAGACTCATCTAGAAGTTCCCTCAACACTCTTGTCTCAGTGAAGTACCACTGGAAGAAATTAAATTTAATCAGTATTTTATGTGAAATTCATCAGCATTTCAACACAATAAGCCACATTCCCTATTAAGGTTAGGCTTTTTTCTATCCCATTATTCAAGCCAACCCTGTTCCCAGAGAATTTTTTATTTTCAGAACTTGCATGAAATTTAAGTAGGCAACAACACCTTTGTTTCACTCTCTATGGCTGAAAGTGACGTAACAGTGACTCAGGTTTTGTGTCATGGTTTCACTTCTAGAACAATTACATCAACTTAAGCTTTGTTATTGATGAATTATATAACTTATGGAGATATCTACATTATTTCATGAGAAACATTGTCAAAGCTGGATTTTTATTATCTGCATCTTCAATAATGATGATTCTTTAGTGTTTGTATATAATGATACACATTAATTTTTCTTTTTGTTCATGCATGTAGGCTTAGGAATTCAAAGGATTTTTAAAAAAAAATAAGTAAAACCCCAGTTCTCTCAGGGTTTGGCAGGTAAAGAATGAGATAAAACAATGCCTTAAAATTACTCAAAAGCTTTTTTTTTTTGCTTTGGTTTCTCTTCTGAAATTTCCTATAACTGTTTTCTCTTCTCCAAAGCAATTGTAAGGACTTGATCAGTCTCAAGAATTTTCAGATAATTCCTAGTGGCAAGGTCCCAACTCAGCTGAGCTGTTTTGGCTGGTGATGGACGATGATGTGATGCTGGAGAATGTCCCTTAGGTTGGTACCTGTGACAGCCAATGGAAGGAGCTAACCCTGCCCTGCAGATTTGGGGTTCTCTTGCATACACAAATCCATTTGTTATAGGACTCTATCACTTCATAGTTCTGTGCTTAAAGGGCACTGCAATTTTCTGTTCCTTCCAGAGCCAGTGTCCTACAACACCCAAGGATTTGTACATTCTGCTAAATTTCTGAAGTCCTTTTGTCTTGTTTGGAAAGCCAGGTGTCTGCTAAGGAAGGCAGGATCCTCCCTTGAAATGGAAAAT
>WBNP01003061.1:83392-98803 GCA_013401095.1 Passerina amoena | reverse complement strand
ACAGCCATGGTGTTTCTTGGCATCATGGCTCTTGGCTCCTCTCTAGCCAGTGGCTGAAAATCTGTGGCCATGTTATTTCTGGAAGACACTGCAGGTGGGAAAGACCATTCCTCTCTCACAGTTAAAAAGGAAGAGGAGAAAAAAAAGCCAAACAAACCCACAGGGAATATTTGGGTTTGGTGTTGCAAGCCAACAGGGAAGCTCTGTGTCCTTTGTGTCCTTACATCGTGGCCCTATAAAATATATCACCTATCTTTTCCTTGCTTTATTTTCCAAGGGGAAAAAGAAAAAAACCCACAAAAAACAAACAACCATTTAATACAGAGGCTGTCTCATGAAAAAGGATCACGTAGGTGTTTAATATATGCTGTGATGAGTAATTTTGGTCATGGTACATCAGAAAACTACTTTCCCCCACCTTCTTTCTAATAAGAATTTTAATCCATTGATGACAAAACCTCTAAAGTATTTCCTTGCTGCATTGTAATACACTGTGACGAATTATGTCTCAGGAGTTGTAAAATTTTCTCATAGCTTGTAATACCTCATTTAATGAATTGATCACACTGAAATGTAAAGATGAAGCAGCATTTATTTTGTATGTTATATTGCATATAATTTTTAGACTTGACATTTATAGCCATGGAAGCTGTTATTTTACATATCATTTTCAAACCATATCAGCCTTAAACACATTTAAATTTAATAAGCAAGTAGATTAGATTTGCTTTTAAGCTAGGCATATCATTATAGTTTGTGTTCCCTTCAGTAGGGCACATGCTTACTATTAAATGCAGTATTTAGTTGTCTTTTAAAACCTAAAAATAATAAAAGGGAATGTATTTACAAAAGTAATTGAATATAGAGCTGCTGTTGGGGACAGTGCCTCAGTCATGATTTTTCTAGGATGTAGACATTAAAGTAGGTTTTGGGTTTTATTAAAAATTGCCCTGTTTTGAGGAAATATTAATGTAGGAGCTATATGGGTTCCAGTTATGAAATACCAAATCTGTCATAGTAACATATGGCCTGATCATCATCTCCTGCAGAAAAATCCATGGGAGGGGAGAGCTTATTTGGAAACTCTGCATGATTTACCAGGCAGACTTTCTGATGCCTCATCTTTCTCATCAGAAAGAATTTGTAGCTGCCAAGGAGGTGGATTCTTACAGCCTTCTAACTATTTAAGTGCTTTACCATCCATAAGAAAATATGTTGCTGGAAGTGGGGAAAAAAAGGCAGCCCTTGTTTCTTCAATCCTGGCTCTTTTCACCATGAGAGAAACTTTATGGAATGTCACATAGAGAAACTCTGCTGTCTTTGTGGTTACTTTGTGCTTCCCACCTCAGAATTTTGGTGGATGTAAAAGTAAATGAGAGAAGTCTAATGAAAATCTGAAATTTATAAAATCTCAGGGGACTTTTCTCTGGAGATTATGTTGTTTATCCTACTGTATCTGCTAAAAGATAATTCCAGCATTGTACTTGTTACTGTGGGACAAAATTAGGATGGAAATAAGACATTTCACCTTAATTGAGAGGGAGGAAGGATTTTTTTTCTCTAATTTTCATTCTTCAAAAAATAAGTTTGGAAGTATGGTATTGAATTTTTACAGATTTTTGAAAATGTTTTTTTTCCTTATGTCAAAATAAGGCTGATGACTTTTTATCAAAGTCATTTCACCAAACTGGAAAACATAAGTAGAAGACCTTGTCTTAGAATGGCTCTGAAGATTGTAATTTTACAATTGCATCTTGAGGCATTTCTCCTCTTAAATACATCATTTCACGTTGTGCCCTTGTCCAACTGGTTAATGAGAGGGAATTCAGATGGGTTGCACCAATATTAGTTAAAAAATAATAGTGAGGCAGGCCAAAGATTGGTGCAGGTTTCTCATTTCTTGGGGTGTAACGAGGTCAGTGTTTGGCCTGAGCCCAAGGGCAGCTCCTGCCAGGCCCTGGAGAGCCCCTGGGGGTGGCAGGGACAGGAGGCAGGACCTGCTCCTCCTCCTCCTCCTCCTCCTCAGGGGTGTTCTGCTCCCAGGGAGATGGACAGCAGTGCCTGACCTGCCTTGGAGCCACATTTCATAATGGGCTGGTGGCAAAGAAGGCAGAATCCCTATAACCAAGGAAAGACATCTCCCAGGACTTCAGGGAGATGCCAAGTCTCTTGTCTTGGCTGTTCTTCTCATCTTTCTGCACTTAAACCCATTGTATGCCCCATCCATGTTAAAGGAATTATTATCCCTGCACTGAATTTGAGTGTGTAGTTAGAAGAGGCAAAAATGGGCTCTTAAATTAAAGAGCTGACCACTCTTTACTATTTATTTAATGCCCTTGCATATGAATACCACCTTGGCTGTCCAAGCAATGGTGAGAGCAGATTTCCCAGCCACATCCCAGCACTGCAGAAGGCCCAGGGTGAGTGAGCTGATAAGTACAAGGTTTAGAAATCAGCAGGGTAACACAGAAAAGTCATCAGGAAAATTAACAGTTTGCTAGAGGGTTTATAAAAGTGTTATTTAAAAATTAGGTGCATAGTTACCGTTCATACAAACTCATATAAATCACCCTGAATTCCATCCTGTGCATTTCCCTCGAGTGTGTGATCTCTGAACTTTTGTTGATAATTTTTTTTTTTAGCGTAGAAGATTGGCAATGTACGGTGTCAGCAAAATATGTCACGCAGGCATGAGGCAGAACTGCAGAAGTGAATAATTTGTATCATGTCTTGCTCACAAGGATAATTAAATGGAATGGCATTTAAGTTGATGGAGCTACAGGGGTGACCACTGGCTAAAGAATTGTCTCCCGTTTTTTTCCAGTAAAATGAGCATCAGTATTTTGTTAATTTCCCCCCTTGTCAGTGTGTGTTTTAATATCCTTATTTGTCCTTGCACTTTCAGCAGGAATAACTTGATTAGAGGGACTGGAAAATAATTCTTAAATCAAATTATTTAAATAAGAAGTCATATGTTTGGGGGAATGCACATGTTGTAGCTTTCATTCAAATGCAACCTTTTCATTCTTTTATTCAAAGGGGATTTTCTGCACAGTGAAATTAAACTTAATAACATTAAAGAGCAGTTTAAAAACCCAGCCAACCAAACAAAACAACACCAAACTACTCATTTCTGGAGGTTGGTAGCAATGCATCTTTGAGCTTACCTCAGCAGTGAAGAGGCCATTTAAAAAGCTAAGAGCTTAATCCAGACATCAGGGATGATGATTTCCTGCAACATGATAATAAATATACCAAAGTACCCTTTTATCTTTAATAATTCAGAATTCATTGAGCATTTAAAAGTTTTTCTGTTCTGTCATTTAAGAAATCTGATAGCAATTTGGTAAAAATAATGAGACATATCTTGAGAATAAGGAAAAAATTGGTGCAGTATGTAAGGGATGCTATTTCAATATGGCACTTTTTGCTGCATAAGGGGTTAAAGATTTTCACCTTACTTGCTTGCCTTCTGAAAACTGTAATCATGAGGACAAAGTTACAAGAATTATTTGGAAGGCATCCCCTAAATCAGTTATTTTCTAAGACTCTGCTCAACCCTCCCCTTGAAATGATGTATTAGAGGCCCATAAAGTAAATTTGTACAAAAATAATGCTACGCTTTAGCAGGGGGAAAAATAGTCTGAATAACTCTTTGTGGACAACAAAGTACTTCTTAACTGAGATTTCCAGTTTTATTTCCATGATTTTCCATTTGGGTTTGTAGTACAGTGAAGGGAATTGATAATGATGGTAATTCATTACACCATTGACATGTTTTTATTCAGTGTCCCCTTGAATGAGAAGGACAGGGTATAATACTTTATAATTGTAACTTTTTTGGGATTTTTTTTTTTTGTCCTGCAGGATACCATTCTAAGCTGAGCATTATTTATTTGATAGGCAAAACATTCTCAAGCAAGTTTCTGTATTTCAGATTATTGTGTTAGTCTTGAGTAGCTTCACTCGTGCCTAGAGACCAACACGAACCATGAGAGCCGAGCTGTGACCTGAGAGCAGGACCTGAATGGAGATTTCACACTTGGAAGCAAAAAAGGGCACATCTGAAACTGCCTGAATTAAATGTGCATATTCAGGAAGGATTCTGTGAATTAGAAGTGGTTAGAGGTTAGGCAGTGGATTCCTGTGGGAACTCCCAGCTCCAGTTTGGGTGAGAGGTTTGGGGTGCAGAGCCCACCAGCATCCTTTGGAGCAGGTCAGTGCAGAGTCATTTCTGACATTGCTCAGGCATTACCTCCTGCTCGAGGGGCTTGCTTAGAAATATACTCAGGCTTCTAGGATTTCTGCTTGTGAAAAATAATTTTTTTGCAGTAGATGAGCAGAGAGCCAAGCGTTGGATCCGAGTTGTGCGTTGCGCTACCCTAAGTTGCTGCTGGTTGTCATGGTAACATTTTAACTGGTGGTGGCTGTGGCTTGACATCAGAACATTTTCTGTTAAGTGGAGATTCTTCTGAGATTGTAATGGAGTGTTTTAAGTCAGCGGACCTTTTGTACTCAATAAAATATTTAGTAGGTTGTAGTAAATATTAATTTGTCCTCCTTTCAAGATAACACACCATGCTGTGTATTTACAGTTCTGTGCTAATAGCATGGTTTTCCTGGAAAAGAGTTAATCCATTCTGAAAAGTCAAATTTGCTAAATATAAATTTGATAATAACGCTCTAAATAATAATTGTAGGAGCTGTTTCACTTTATCCTTTCAAAATACCATGTGGCAGATAAGTTAAAATGTGCTTCATCTCTTTTTGTGCACTCAGTGGAGGAAGGATTTTAGTACTCATTTGTATTTAAAGCTGAACTTAAACATCTTTACACTGGGACTTTCTTGTTTTGAGTGAGTGAAAATAAATGCATTTGCAAGAGCTTGTGCTGGGGGGGAGGGCAGGGGTAGAAATGACTTCAGTAGAAAGCTGGTAATGGAACATCTCTCTGTCAATCACATGTTCCTGTACTTTGTGTCTGGAGATGAAGCCATGTGAATGCTGCCTTATCCCTGCCTGAGATAAGCTTTCAAAGGTGATCTCCAAATCATGTCTGCCACAGAGCAGGGATTTGCTGAGAGTGACAAACACATGCCCACTACATTTCCCCTATGCTTTTCAATAACTGCATTCCGAGGCTCCTGGCAGAAAGGAGACGTCTCAGAAAGCCCTCAATAGCGAGCCTCAATAGAGCTGAATGCATTCAGTGAAAAGCAGAGCAGTTTCTGCAAGTCAGGATTTATAAACTTTAATAATGCACTTATCGGGCAGAGGCGGGAATTCAGCGTGGAGTGTTGGGAGAAATCATCTTGATGGGTAATGCTAATTCATTCCTTCTGCTGCTGCCCTGCTCCATGGATGTTCACACGGTTTGATGGCCTTGTGGAGCCAGCTGAGCCCTTTGTGGCACGTCATAATCTCGTCCCTGTGATTTCAGAGGCTTGATGGAAATACCAAGGCGTGGATGTGCTTTGGCACGGCTGATAACAGAGTCTTAGATGACCCCATCAATCTTAATGACATTCTCTATTAAGCAGCAAAAGGCTTGCAATGCATTCCTCTATTTTCTTCATTACCTTCTCCTCTTACCTCTCTCTTAAACAAAAGAATAATCAAACAGTTCTCTTGGTAAACTCAGTCTTCTGCATACCCACCAGGTATTGTTTAGCTGTGCAGAGTTTTCAGCCTTTATTCTCAAAGTTACTCTTGGCTGATATAATTGTTTTATCTCTACTCATTCCCTAGACAAGATCAATCCATGAGGAGTTGCCCTGTGGCCACCTCATAGATCTCAAAGTTGTAAGACACTCAGAAATTAGAGAAACCTGCTTTAAACTCCACCTTTCAACATGTCTTGGAGTCAGATAGAGGATCCTCAGGAACCAAATATATGAAAAAAAAAAAAAGAAAATGAGAATGACAGCACTTTTTATACATGCAAGGAAATAGAGTTTATCTTCATCTGTGATTGGTATATAATAATCACTGTGTTATTTTGTAACAGTATGAATTTGGAGTTTTGCAGCAATGACAGACTGCAGTTTTCATTTTTCTCACATGAACTTTATTTCAGAAGGACACTTCAAGGCATACATTTATTGAGCAATAGGAGAGAATCTTTTCAATGCAGCATTAAGATTGGATGTATTTATTTCTGTTTCTGCATTTTTTAAAAATGTCATTTATGAAGAAGCACCCTGAGTTTTAGAAAGCAATTTTCATTGTATCAGTGAGCCATGGACTCACTCTGGATTGAAATTTAGCCAAAAGCAGAGAGAACATAACATTTAACTCCATCATCAGCTGGAGTGACCAAGAAATGTTATGTAGACTTAAAATACAAGGAACAGAATAATAACAAGACATTGCATTTCAATATATAAAGTGAAAATAAATCATCAAGGTATGTGCAGCTGCTTTTTAGACACGTTACTTTTTATATGTCCTCAAACCCCACAAGGAATACACCTCTTGATTTAGCACTGCACTTAACATTTCAAGATGTAAGTAAGATTCATTTTTATTACTGTAACAATTGAGGACCTGTGTGGGGAAGAAAAAAGACAAGGTATCAGGAACATTAATCTACAAGCACTACGTACAGAAGCTGTTCCTGAGAGCAAAAAATATCCTGAAATTTTCTTCTCATCTGATGCAACTATTTTTAATCTTGCCTGATGATGAAATCCTTGGTTGGAGCTCACCCTCACCCTGGCCAGCCCAGCTGTGTGGTGGCACAGGAGCCTCCCTGTGTTCAGCTGTAAATGGCTTTTTGTTGTGTTGTGCTGTCGCTTGTCTTTCCTTACTTTCCTTATACTTTGTGTTGTTCCCCTTGGAGCAGATATGTCCTACCTAGACCTCCTCTCTGAGTCCTTTATGGGTTCCATCTTTTGTCATAAAACCAGTCAAAGTGCTCAGGATGTGGGATTTTTTAATTCTTCTCTCATTAAACAATAGTTGACTTCAGTTCTTTGCAGTGTGGATGCTATTCTGTCAAATCACAGTTTTTATTTCACCTGGCTTGACAAGAGTAGGGCTTCCACGTTTCTTTTTGACTTTGGGTATGAATTTCAGTGGATTTTTAAAAATTGTCTTTTAAACCTATGCCCCAGTATGTATTTGGCAAGACAAACCTCCTATTTCTGCTGAGGAGGGCCAATGCAGCTCCACATTTGTGTCTTCATTGAGAAAACCATTCAGCAACCCTTCTGGGGTAAAAACGAGATTATTGGGATAGCCATAGCCACCTTCCCCTCCCCAAACCTAATTTGGAATTCTACTGTGAAAAATGTGTGTGCAACTGTTGTTTCTCCGTGTTTTGGCAGCAGGATTTAGTAGATCAGACCCAGCTCTGTGCTAGTCTGCTTTCCAGTTTGGATCTGGTGTGGAGCCTGGCACAGGGAGCTCAGCCCTGGCTTTTCACAGGCACTCCCGAGGTATTTCAGCAGCAAGATCCTGCCTGACAGGGTCCAGTGAGCAAGAGTGGTGCTCCTTCTTCAGAAAGATAGCTTGAAAAACTATTGTAAGGGATGTAAAACAACTGCTTAAAAAATCCCAGCACATCCCTCAAACAAACAAAAAAAAAACCAAAACCAAGCAAACAAAAAACCCCACTCCACAAAATGCCATACTCCAAGAACAGATGTAAATGGTTTTCTGTCAAAGTAGATTAATGGTTTTGGAACAATTTTAGAAAAGGCTGGTTTAGGACTACAGCTAAGTGTTTTCATTATTGACATGAATGGTAGAATACAAAACATATTTTAAAAAATTACCTGAGAATGTCAATCTGAAAGAATCTGCAAGCATACCTGAAGAATTAAAAATTCCCTTGAGGACTGGGAGACTGAACTAAAATGCAATTTAGAGCAAATTAAAAGGTCCACACTTAAAAATATTTACCTGGGAAAATGTAAATGCATCATGACTGCACAGGTAATGTGCAGTACAGTGATTTTGGTTTCTAGTAAATCAAAAGTTGGGCAGTTAAAGGTGTCCTGCTATTGCAGAAAAGGCATACATCTTCTGTAATTTTTATACAAAACCAGAGTAAACATCAGGAAGGCCTCTGAAATAGTACTCTTGAAAAAATTGGCACTTGTAAGGTTTCAGCTGCAAGGCAAAATTCTGGGAATGCTTCAAGAACAAAGTGGCTGAATCAGTGGAGGTACTGGGGAGAGCAATAGAAAGCATGAGAACTGTGGAAAATGTGACCTACAGGGAAAAGCTGGGGAAGAGAAGCCTGAGCAAGGACTTGATAATAGTCCTCATGTACATAAAGGCAAGCTGTGAGAAAGTAATCAGGTTTTTCTCTGTATTCCCTGGGCAGTGGGCTCACTTTGCAGCAGCAACAACTTTCTAATGGAAAAAGCATTTGAGAACTGGAAGAACTTCTTTAGAAAGACAGTGAAATCTCTAGTGCTAAAAGTGTACAGAAACAGTTTAGACAGCAGCTATAGGTGCAGCCCATCTTGGGAGCTGGAGGGAGGTGTGGAGCAGTGAGAGGGGCAGACAAAATATCAGTCCAAATCGTTTCTATTTCTCTGTTGTTTCCTTGCCTGTCTCACACACACTGGGGACAGTGCTGATTTTTACATGTTCTTGAGAAAATGTGCTCCTCTGCTTGATTGCCTTGCTTTATTTCATCTATTGCTACCATGTTTTGGAATAAATAAAATAAGTGTGTATTTATATATATATATATATTCATATATACTTGAAGTGATGAGCTTCAAGCATATATGAAATCTATAGCAGCAAATACCTTTTTTTCAAATACAGCAGCATTTATTTTCTTTGTTATGAGTGTTTATTTTGCTTCAGAAATTAAAAGGTAAAAAGCTTGTTTAAGGGTGTGGTTATTTAAGACAGTATATTAATTGATTAATAACTACTGGAGCAAGGAGATATCTGAGTTTTTGGCACCCAAGCTTAGCAGCATGTCCCAGGCACTCACTGCTAGGTCCCTGGGGAGCCCTTGCAGACTCTTTATTCATTCAGCACTTCCTGTTGGCTCATTCCCAAAATCCAGAGGACTTTGCTCTCTTTCCCTCCAAGCTGGAAATAAAATCTTATGGTCATGGCTGAGGAGGGGATGTGGCACAGTGCAGCTTTGTGCCCATATGTCCAAGTGCAGGGAATTGCTCTGGGCTCTGAGACCTGTGGGGCCCAGCAGTGTGCCAGATGCATCCCAGTTATGTGCCATGGAAGGCAGCATTTGGAGGGAAAACAGGCAGCAGGAAGTGATCTGTGCCTGTAAGAGGGCAGGAGGAAGTGATCTGTGCAATTTAAAATTTAATGTGTGTAATGTTAGCATAATAGTAATAAAAGTATACTAATAATTCAAATTTCCTAGAAGAAATGTTCTTTTCCTAGTGCTGATGTCCATGTAGCACTCGATTTCCCATCTGTTGAACAGAGTGTAGCTCACTATTTAAAGCTTTTTTATGTCTGTAGGAAGGAAAGTTGTTTAGGCTTGTTGTGCATGAAGCTGAATGGCTGCATGTTCATGACTGAGGCTTTGCTTTCACTCACCTTGGTGGGTCTGCAGCTCTGCTCTGGGTTGGATTCCAGCCTGCTGCTTTCTGGCAGGACCAAAGTGAGCCCAGCCTGAGCCCTGCTCAGTGGCACAGCTGGAACCAGCCCTGCTGCCCTCCTGCCTGTGCCCACTGTGGGCAGCACTTTGTGTCCCTGATCAAGACACCAACATAACACAGCAGGCTGAAACTTGGAGATAGAACCAGCCCAGAAGGGCAAACAGCAAAGTGACTGAGTCACAACAAACTGATCCCTTGACAAACTGCCTGCAAGCAAAAGTCATTTGTATTAACAATAAAAATTGAAAACCATATATGTGGCAAAAGTAATATAGTCCATCAGTGGGAGCTTTTTCCATTTCCCTGGAGCCGTGAATTGGCTCTGGAAGGGATAATGCAGGTTTTGGGTCCTTAAGCAACTGCCTCACCTGGAGCTGTTTTATTCAGATCTCGCCTTTTGTTGGGCAGCATGTCCAGCCCTTGCACAGTGAAAGCTTTGGGAGTGTTTATAAACTGTTTATAAACTGCAAAGGTACAGAAACTCCATGGGCATGGCCATAGGTTGGGAAATGTCGTGACCAGGGAGGGAGGTAGAGGCTTTAAGGAAAGCAATGAGAGCAGTTTGCCCAGAGCTGGTGAGTGCTGATGGCTCCCAAGGGATGCTGTGTCCCCAGGGATGAGGAGCTGACAGAGCCTTCTTCAGCTGCAGCAGCAAAAATGGAACAGCCAACACCCAGACACCAGCTCTGCACAAACTGACTCTGCAGTGTTTTGGTACTGAAAGAAATGAAGCATTGGGACAACTTTTTGGAGAGCTACTTCTGCATTTCTGAGAATTTTAAAACTTGGTTGTTTTTTTTTCCAGAGCTTATGCTCTATTTTGAACAACAGTTGATTCAGAAATATCTTATCTATTTTTGTTAAACGTGAAAATCAAAGGGCTTTTTTTTTTTTTTTTATTTCAAGCTCTGCAGAATACAGTTATAGATGTTTAGTGCCACTATATATCTTGCTGAAAAAAAGTTTGGTATGATGGTATGTGGGAATAGGTAATCTCTACTGAATTATTTTTTATTTAGGATATTTTTGCTTGGTTTAAGTTGGGATACAAGATAGGGAAACAAAGCCTAACCCTGTAAAACTGAGAAATGTAGAAATGCCTGAGAATACTTATGTGCCAGCTGCTGAGCATAAAATAAAACATGGTCACTGAGGTATAAAATCTGACAGGGAAGTGTAGCTGCTGACAAGGAACATTTTATCTGTGTGACAGAGGAAAAATAATACATATAGAAGAGAAAAAAAAATCAATTAGCTACCTATGGTATATAAGCTATCAGTTTTGATGAATACTGGCTAAAATGACCATAAATCTATTTTTTTAAGAGTTTCCCTTTACGTCACACTTGGGTTCTATTAGCTATGCAATTCTTAAACTTCCATGTAATTTTTGCAGCTTCGAATTAATATCAACCTAGACAATTATCTAAGAAATTCTAAATACATGTTTTTTCATTCAGTATTTTATACAGAAATAGCAATTAAGAGCTGCACAGGAAACTCAAGAGGAATAGCTAACACTGTACAATACACTCCTGATAGATCAGCTGCTTCTAGGGAGAAATAGGAGAAAGTGCCATGTTTTAGGACCTGTTTTCAAAGCTTGTTCCTAAAATGATTTGAGGCAATAGAAGAAATGCAAGCAGGGTGAACATTTGTCCAGAGTATTTCCTTTAGTCTTGCTTCAGTTACAGCATGGCTGTTCAGTTGTGTTCTTACAGTCCAAGGTTAATTTTTTGTGTGTCTTTGCACAACTACTTCCTGATGAAGATAAGGAGTAATAATGTAGAAAATATTTCATGATATAACCTTGTCATAGCTTTTCCAAACTGTCTGGGAGCAAGGAGTTATTAGAGTAGAATAAACATAAAATTTCAGGGCAGGTTTTCTGGCAGGAAGAGCAAAGAAACATGGTGTTTATAAATTACTTAGGAGCTCACAGAGGAGAGGAACTGAACAAGCAGACAGGAAGGGAAGGAGAAATGCCCAGAGACAGGTTTGGTGGGAACAGGAGAGCCCAGACCTGTCCAGCAGTGAAGCATCTGCAGCACTGAGCAGGATCCAAGTGAAAGGAGAAGGGGAGTCCTGAGAGGCTTGAACTGGAGGAGGAGGAGTAGAATTGAAGCCAGGAATGGATTTAAGAGGCTTTCTGGGTATGAGAGAAGCCAGCTAAAGCTTGATGAAAGAGAAGCTGGGTGAGGAGACAATGAGAGCAGGGAGTTTGTGATGTTCAGAGTGCTGCCACGAGAAGGAAGGACGGAGAGGTCAAAGATGTAAAGGAGGAGAAAATGGAGAACAAGACGGAATAAATACATGAAGACCAAATCTGTTGGTTCAGTGAGGCTCCACTGTTTTATTCACACAAGCAAACAGTGGGTGTGCTCCATGTTTTACAGTGTTTCTGAGGGCCCTTGAGTGCAGAGAGAGGTACAGAAAGAAATGTCTGTTTTAATAGTATGACTTTTTTGTTGGTTTGGAGTGTCCTGTAGTGCTGGGCTGTGTGAATCCACAGGAAGAGGCAGTCTGGGTACTGGCATACTTCTAACCTGAGAGAATCATATAATAGACACTGGGAAAGTAGAAACAAAACAAAAACAAATAAATGGCAAATGTGCAAATGTTCTGCACCTGGCTGATAGGTCTGCTGAGTGGAATTTTGCTTCTTCCACCAGGGGCAAAATCCTCTGACAGGGCAGGCCTTGGGGTCTGGGCTTCCCTGGAGTGATCCCTCTTGCCTCCCACCCTGGCTTGAAGGATAAATGCTTTCAATGTCCAGATACATTTCTTGGTTTCTTGCTTTAGGGTTTAGGCTTTCTGTAGGAAACATTTTTCTCAGTGCTTTTTCCTCTTCTTATTATTTAATCTCACTGCAAAGAATTAGTTTAAAGCCATCACAGATATATAGGGAGAGAAGTAGAAAGTGAAAGGGCTTAGATCATGGATTGGAATGTACATTTGTGAGGGTTTTGTGGGTTTTTTTGGGTTTTTTTTTGGAGTTTCTTTAGTCCCTCAAATAGAGGTATTAGCTAGTGAAATACATGGTTTTTTATCAGTCAGAAGATACCTGGGGTGAGAAACAAATACTTTTGTCTGTAGCATTTGCAGCCTCAGTGGTGGCATGAAAGCTTCTCTGGGCATGATTCCCCAGACTGTGAGCTGCAATTATGTGAGTGCAAGATACTTGTTAAGGTGTTTCATTTATAGTTTGTAATGCTTTATATCTTCTGCAATGGAGCACTGCTCTGTTTTCATGCTTTGCATTTCAGAATTTCCAGAAAGAGCTGAAGTAGCTTATCATAGACTTTATTTGTTGCTTTAGTCTCCGTCTCCAGACAGTCTCTCCAATAAAGAGAAATTCAGTGTGCTCTGAAGTTATGGAGAGCTGAACATTTTTTTTTTTCTTCTTTGTTTAATTTATTTTTTTAGTGAGAAGAGCTCAGTGTTAGTCTTTTACCAACACTTGCAGTTAGTAAACAGAACCAGGCTAAAGGCATCCAGAGGCATTTCATATGGTCAGTGCCTGTTTTTGCTGTGCTAGTGGTAGTTTTGTCTTTAGACAAAGCCCCAGTGTTTAGTGAGCTATCAAGCAGTGAGTGATTTCTGTACACTTGATGGGATGAGATCAGTAAATTATCTGGAAATGGTTTTAGGAGCAAAACCATTTCAGCTGGGCTAAAGGTCCTTCTCTCATTCTCTGTGCTCTGTGAAGTTATAGTGTTTCCAGATCCATTATCTGTGTGTTATATGGAGATTTATTTACTTTCAGCAGCAAAGTTGATCTTGTTTACTTCAGTAAGTGCTTGCTTTAGATGTTTTCTGAAAGGGATAAGGAGGAAAAAAAGCTGCTTTTTGAAATAAATATTATATTCTGGCTGCTGCTAGCCTTCATTACCCACTTTTTATAAACCGGAGTTTGCTGGCTTCTCGTGTGCCTTGTTGCAAAGCTTTGTTAAAACACTGCCATGAAAATGAAAGTTTCATACACATTGACATAATTAATGAAGAGGCAGGCAGCATGCTCTACCAATTAACACCACAGGGAAAAGTAAAATTGGCTTCCTTTTTGCGTGTGGTGCCAAAGTGAAGAACTGTAACACACAGCAAATAAATAGAGATCCTTTTAATGAGCTGCGAGATCGAGCTGAATAACTCTGAAAGGATGTTGTGTAAACATTGCCAGCTATTTAGAGTGTTAAGAGTAATTGATGAGCTTACTTGAAAGTTTGGAGGGGTTTTTTTTTGGGGGGGGGGGGGGGTGGGGGTAGGGAAAGACTGTCACAGAATGGAAATACTGCTTGTTAATGAATAAATTGTATTTTCAATGCAGTTATTAGGCATGTTAAAAAATGTAACAAGCACTTTAGAACAAATATGGAAAAAAATAAGCAGTTTACTGCTTGCAACTCGACCAAGTTTGTCAGAACTCATTTTTTCAGCTGAATATTTCTGTACTTCATATTTACTCCTAATGAAAACTTGACTCATTTTGCTCTGATGCTGATTCCAAGTAGCACAACTTATCTGGCAAGACAAGACATCACTCAACCTTGACTTTTTCCAGTTATCCCAAAGTCCTGATAATAACAATAGCAGGGAAGTAAAGAGGTGAAATTTTTCTTTGCTTTACATGAAGCATTCTGTTTACCTTGAGACGTAGGTGTAGAAAATTCAGAGCAGTTAAGGTTCATTTTTTTTTTTCAAAAGATTCTTTCATCAAGCAGAATTATCCTAAAAGCCTCCTAAATAAGACTGAGTTTTTGGAGAATACAAAACTCCAAACCTGTGATGGTTTATGGGTTAAAAGAATTAATGGGCATTAAAAATTAGAAGGCCTGCATCATTTAGATCAAAGTGTCTGTAATAACAGAAGTGCAATTTTGACTGTTCAGTGGCACCAGCTAGCTTAGAATGTCTTTATATAAGAAAATAATACATCTTCTTCACTTTCTGTTCATTCTAAATGATTTAAATTTTGACAATAATCAATTTTTAGTATTTTATTTCAGCCCAGCTATTGCATGAGGTTAAATCCAGCATATCATTTCACATTGTATGCAAAGAAATCACCAAGGTTTATCTATGAGCCTCTGCACCTCAGCATCTTAAATAAATCTTAAAATATGTCAGAATTGTAATTAAGGAAGCAAAATGTGGTAAAGCTAAGAGTAATAATTAGAAGTCGATAAAGATTGTGCTAAACTTGCTGAACAATTGACCTTTGTGACAGCCATGCCTGCTCTCAGTTATCATCACAGCAAAGAATTATGTGTCCCTTCCCTTGGAATGGTAAAGGTGAAACCAGAAGAATTCAATAACTGAACAACAAAGAATATTAATATGCAAAACCAGCTAGAGACAGTTCATTGTGACTGTGGTAGGGTCCTTTACTGTATGTTAAGAGACATATATTGCTGAGTAGTTATTTAATCATTATTTTCTCTTTTTTTTTTTTAATCTTTTTACTACCTCCCCTCTGCATCTCTTTTGTTTTCCTCTTCAGCCTCTCACATACCCCCCTCTAGTCCCTCTTGTGTATTTTTCTGACACATCTTTGTATTGCCTAACCTTTTCCTAACCTAGATTTTGTCCTTCAAAATGCTTAATGGGCTCTGCTCTGTCCTCACTGCTGGGCCAAGTGTCTGCTGTGGTGGTGTTCAGGACTGCCTGGCTGTTCCCAGCTAATCTGATGGCTGTCATCCTCTCCTCCCAGCCAGCTGGCTCTGCCTCTGCCTCTGCCCTGGCTCTTGCCACCACCCAGGAGCATAACAGTGTCTCTTCTGTCCCAGCTTCCTCCCTTTTGACACCATGTGCT